>PVIJ01003855.1:0-127479 GCA_004024925.1 Scalopus aquaticus | reverse complement strand
TTCTATTCCATTTTGTGCCCTTTTCCTTCCCTCCCCCTGCCTCCCTTCCCCCCCACCCCCGATTGTCTCTCTCCTATTTGGTTTCCTCATAGTTCTGTTATAAGTGAAAACATTTGATATTTTTCTCTTTCTTTCTGGCTTATTTCACTGAGTATGATCCCCTCTAATTCCATCTATGTCGCTGCAAATTGCATGTGTTTATCTTCTTTGAATGCTGAATAGTATTCCATTGTGTATATGTACCACATCTTCTTGTTCCAATCATCTATTTTTGGACATCTGGGTTGCTTCCATACCTTTTCTATTGTGAACAGTGCCGCAATGAACATACGGGTGCATGTCTCCGGTTTTTCATGCCACAGTGGATTTATTTGGAACTATTAGGACTATTTCTTTGATCATACTCAGTCTAGAAGCTTTACACGTTGTTTTGGTGAAAGTGTAAGGTGTTTTATAAGAGATATTATAGTTTTTTTAATACCCAGTAGTTCGGGAGTTGTGTGTGTTTTATTGAATGCTTATACCATTCATGCGGTGGCACAGAAAATGGCCGGCCCCAAGGGCTGGTAAATTTAAAGGGCACCGGCACACAAAGTGTTAAAAGTGGTAATTATGTATTCTTCTAATATTTAAAACCCAAGTTCAGCCATAAGTTTATTCTCTTTATCTTTTCTTATTTGCACATCAATACATCTACCTCTTTCTGATTTTTTTAGAAATTCCTGCTGTTATGTTCATAGAATTTAGCGATCTCCCTTTACTCAACACTATCGTTTACCAAACTCCCAGTCATCCTCCCTCATTAAGTAGACACTTAAGTGAATTTTTTGGTTCATGGTCTTTTTATCATCCCAAATCTTTCCATTATTTTGAGTGACTTCCTCACTCAATGTAAGACTATTCATTTTCTTCACCTCCATATCTCCAGTGAAATGCAGATGCAATTTACTTTAGGCATGCATTCTAGCAGCCATGTGCTAGACCTTACTGTCATTTGAAGTTGTTCTATTTCCAAAATCACTAATTGAATCACCCACTTCCTGCCATCCCTTCTCTTCCTAGTCTATATGTCACTCCTTCCATAATCAGCATAGTTCTACCACATTGACAGACATTTTAATCCCACTTCACAACTTCCTTCATCACTTTGTTTACCTTCCTTTTTTCACTTACTGCTTTAATCCCACTTTCAATAAGTTTCCTAGTATCTTAAACTTCTTCACTTTTTGTCATTTTCTTGAACCCTTGGGAAACTTTTTTCTTGCTGAGTGTCTGACTCCTGGAGGAAGGCACATCCAGGGACAGTATCTCTATAAATTTATGATCAACAACCTCTGCTTGAAAGTCATTATTCATTGAAGTTTCATTGAAGTTTCTCATTATTCATTGAAGGTTCTGCTAAATGCAACAAAAATCATTTCACTTTTTTTCTACAATCCCCAAACCTTATAACTACCAATATGCTTCTTCTAGATTTCTCAATGTTACAAAAATATATAGATATCACCTCTAAATGCTTTGCTACCAATGTGCTTGTTTATTTTTCCTTGTGGAGGTAACATTTGTATGCAACATTGTAGATGTTTTAGAGATGCAGAATCACTACCTTCAGATATAATAATATAATCTTGCTGTAAGATGAAATGAGGAGAGGGATAGGGACAGTAGTTGAAAAATTGCTTGCTTTAGGTTGACTTAATATGTAATACAAATGTCAATGAATAAAATGCTCTTAACATGATTATTTGAGAAGCTGAACCATATCACTTAGATGGTCACTAAGTTTACTCAAAACCATTAAATTATTATGAGTGTGTGTGTGTGTATGTGCTGAAAGCAGTTTTATAATGTTGCACTAGGGTGTAGCATGCACTAGGGTCTAACATGGCAGTGAATGGTGAATTCAAATTAGTGACATACACATAGATCTGGCAGTTGATTGCCATGTGTGCCATTTTAACAAACCACTTTTGGGTTGCAACAAGGAAGTCACAAAATCATTTTTTCCCCTAGAATTCCTTATCCTCAAATAGTAGGATAGTACAGGGATAGAGGACAGATTGATGTTTCAGAATTATGTGGAGGATTTATTTAAATTATCTATGCTTTTACGTATTTAAGATTTTGTTTTTATAGATGGCGCTCCTTGTGCTCCTACATAATTAAGAATTTCTGGAATGGTTGGAAATATGTTGTATATTTGAAATGTGGTAAGGTTAAACATTGTTAAGCTATGTGAAGCATTAAAAAAAATTATCCCTGTGTTGTCTAAATGGAAATGGGTTTGAGAAAGCAGAGAGATAATTTGCTTATTTGATAGATACTTCCATAAGGTGACCATATTCAATTAATATGTAGCTACTGGCATGACGATGGCATATTTTTTTAATACTTACCTTCATGGGGTTTGTATTATCATGAAGAGATAAATGACAAACAAACAGACCCATATAAATGAAATTATATGTTGTGATTAGTGTAATGAAAGGGATAAAGAGATCCCTGTGATTGAGAGTAAAGAGGTAGATATTTCTTTACAAAAGGTCTGTGGAAGAGGAAATATCTAGTCTTATAATTGAAGGACCAACATCCAAAGAACAAATGTGTTCAGAAATATGAACCCAAAGACTCGCAGAGGGAAAGAGGTTATTGTGCTCTAATGACTGAAACACTATTGTAGCTTATGGGGGAAAACAGTGTCATGTAGCTGATGAGGGGCCAGGTCATATAAGCTTAGTTCATGGTGACAACTTTAGATTAGGCTCTCAGTTCAAGGTGCAGTCATGGAATAGTATTAAGCAATGCAGTAGGCTGACATTTTAGCTGCTGTGTAGAGAGTGATTTGTAAGAAGGAGGAGTGGAAAAACAGAGATCAGAATTCCAGAATTCCAGAAAAATGTGGCCTAAGCAATAAGCAAATGATGATGAGAATAAAGTCTAATAGAGAACTGAAGATTTCTTACATATCTCATGCTTAGCACCAGGAATGTTCTCTGTAGGTAGGTTTGCAAGGCTGGAGCATAAAGTGTCAGATGTCCAGGCATTACATGGAACATGAACTGTTGAGCAATGT
The DNA here is from genome assembly GCA_004024925.1 of Scalopus aquaticus. Taxonomy (NCBI): domain Eukaryota; kingdom Metazoa; phylum Chordata; class Mammalia; order Eulipotyphla; family Talpidae; genus Scalopus; species Scalopus aquaticus. The sequence continues at coordinate 124,406 of PVIJ01003855.1, read as the reverse complement.
ACTGCTTCTGCTTTATTTTCTAACAAACAGAATTGTTGTAATTAGATCATAATTTAAAAAAAAGTACTGATATATAACATTTTTACAAAATGTAAAATTCCATTTGTTTAAAGAGCCTGAATATGATACAAAATTGTTCTAAACAGAAATATCTTGACTACTAGAGGATTAGTACAGAGTGAAACAATGAAAAAGAGTGAATTAATTCCATTAATGAAATTTGTAATTGAAATTGGTATAAGAGCAAATAAATATGCTATATTCATTTAGAATTGTTTTTCTTTAATGTGGGGTATTAATTTTATATTCATATGTACTATTAATGATAATTGTTAAATAAACTTCATTCTGCTATCTTTTATTAAAATTAGAAAAGCATTTGTTTCTTAGTAATTTTGTTTATTAACTCACTTATATATATCACTAATCATTTGTGATGGTGGCTTGTTATTAGAAAGACTGAACAATAGTTTGTTTCAATAAGCAAGGAAATAGAACACAAGTAATAGAAAGTTGGAGCAGCTAACGAATTGATACTCAGAGAAGTGTCTAGGCAGTCAGGTATGTAGTATCAGAGGTATTTGTCAGCATGAATCAGAAACTGATATTTAGAAACAGGTATTCACTTCTCAGAGTCAGAGAAAGATAAATGACTGGTAAGAAGAAGAAAGAATGCATGCCACAGGCATTGGAGCACTATACATATTATAAAGAGAGTAAATCAGGAAGGGAAGAAAGGTGGGAAAGAGTTTCAAGTTAGATTCAGGAAGAAGACAGAAAGTCAATCACCCAGGTGAGCTACAAGGCTAGATCCAGATAACAGCAGGGGCTTGGGCTGTCCCTCTAGTTCTAGAGTGTTGGACAGAGTGTCTTTCGGTCCCTGAGATACAGTCAGGATTCATCTTTGAAAAACAGAGCAAAGCTAACTCTGCATTGAGAGATCGGTGTGTTTCGTTGCAAGAAAAGCAGATGGTCAAGGACAAATCTAAGTTTTATGGTCAAAGCCTGATTTTTGTTTGTTTGCTTTGTTTCCCTGTATGGCTCTGTTCAACTTAGAACAATATTGCTTTCTTCTCTATGAACATATTACAAATGAAGGCTATCAATGAAATTTAAGCAAAAAGTCACCTTTGTCTAATTTTCTTGATGTTTTAGGAAATAGTATCATTGCAATATAAATTTAAAACATTATCCCCTGATCTTTTTTGTTGAAATGAAAATTTTCTAACAGCCCTATGCTTCCAAGTTTATTTCTGAGCATATTTGAGCTAAGTACTTTGGGTTGACACGTTTTATAGATTGATACTTGGATTTAATGGCTCTAGGGATTTATTAACATGTCTCTTCTTTCCTCCTGATCATTGATGAAGCTGTTAAAAGAGCCTAATGGGAACTCCCATCCGTCCCAGTGACACATACAAGACCCCTCCAATCAAACTGATATTTGTCCCAACTTTCTAATAACTTTGAAACATCTTTCAATTCATATGTCAATGTCGGCATGCAAACTAATGTTTATTTTTCAAGTATTATTTATTGAGACGACCTGTCAAAATATGTCCATGAAACTAAATTTACTGTCTCTAAAATATGGCTTTCAAAATAAAGAATATGGTCAAATAAAAATATGTACTTTATAAAAATCTTTAAAATTCTAAATACAATTTTATAAATTAAGATAGGAAAATTATTTTTACAATTTTAACAAGATCATTTTGTGTATAATACATCTAATAACAATAGGTCACAATAGAGTAACCTGTTAATAATGAAAAGAGTATAGATAGCATGACAAAAATAAGGACAAACTCATTCTTGGGTCACCATTCCATCTTATAGGCTGACATTGTAGTCAAGAAAAAATAGTGTCATATAATATTTTTAGAATGTAATCAGGAAGTCAGAAAATCATTTGAAGAATACTTATAGATGATAGTTCTTATGAAGATCCTCTGTAACATTTCCTTCTTTCTCAGTTATTTAAAAGTTCCACTTTTAGTTAATATCTAAATAGGTAAAACTGAACAAGGTATGCAAAAACAAGGTTTTTGGTGAATATTAGTAGCCGATCAGCAATTGCATGTGAAGAGAAATAGGTATCATTTGAGACACCCAAGAGTATGCCATTTTAATGTTTTTCCTTGTAGGCAGAATTAGTTTCGGATTAATTATCAATAGAAATTCACTGCTTTTTAGGAATTTATATAGTGCCACCTGTCTGCCACAACTCTGACCTGACTTATGCAGCCACTTTATTTCATAGAAACAGTTTATTAAGTTTTACTAGTCATGCTATACATAGTAGTATTATGTATTAGTCTATATTAAGCTTTATTATCTGTTTTTATAATCCTATGGTTTTAAAATACATTTTGATTATTTTCCAAACTCAACACTATTTTCAAACCAAGATACTTGCCAAAGATAAAAAAATTTACAGTGAGATGAACACTCTCCGTTTTTATGAAATGACAGTATTTACCACTAGTTATCCTAAGTTATAAACATAGCTTTTTATTTCATTGACAAATAAGTAATCTTATCCAAAATAAACAGATACCTATATCTTTGAAATTACCTTTCCAAGATTTTTTATGACTTTTCTATGGGTAAGCAATTTGTATCAGAAAGAATTGTAGAATGTTAAATAATGATATCATGTTGGTTGATGAAATAAAAATTGCTACTTCTGAAAACAAAAGGATAAGAAAAAACATTAGATAAATCTGTGGTGATGGAGACAGGGAAAGAAGTCTTTTAGGTTTTTATCATCAAACAGTACAGGTTAGACCAGACAAAAAAAATGTTTTTTACTTTATGATGAAAACTCTTTTGTATATTTCAAGATACCATCTCATGAATTATATGAGTGTACAAATCTAACGAGGTTGCCTACTGATTGATGGGAATGTTCTCACTTTGTTAAGCTGGCCAATCATGTTGAGTTTTGTCTCATCATCCAGTCACTAGCAGAGAAAATTGTCAATAATCAGAGAAAATCAAGGTAGAAAATTGATGCTTTTTGAACACTTGGAACAACATAGGTCAGGATGCCCTTTAAGAGCATGCTAACAAGATGATCCAGGAAAGGTACTGCCAATTTTGTTGTGATGTGTCTTTTGATCATTGTTAAAGCTTTTAAAAGACCTTCAAGTTAGACAAGGTATTGTCTCAAGATGGTTATAGGCCCAAGATTAACTTTTACTGTCTCTTTTTTCATTGTATTTTTTGGTCAAAAAAAATATGGAACACATGCAATTAATCTTACATGTTTATAGTTACATAAAAGAATTGGGGATATTTTTATCCTCGTCTTTAAATCAGCATTAGAATCGATTACTTTTTCACACACCTTTGTCATACCGTTCTTCCGCATAATACTGGGATGTGTCATGGTCTTATGACAGATGGAAAATAGACCTGGTTCACATCATTGTACAACCCCATGTGATTTCAGGAAAGTCACTCAACTACTGTGTCTGCACACACACACACACACACACACACACACACACACACACACACACGCACATGCACGCACACGTCAGATGTAACAGTATTCACCTTACAGAATTTTTAGAATTCAGTAGATAAGAAATACCGCAAGTGGAGTCTCTAAAGTCACTTAAGTACATAATACCTCTTTTGTTGATCAAGTGGTCAAACTGGCAAAGAATTTCAAACACAAAAAGTCTCGACTCCAAGGACTAAAATCCTCAAACATTAGTGCGAATACATAGGAATAAAGGCACATGCAAAAATATAGAACACTAACAAATGAATACTTTTGACCACTTTAAACCTAGAATGGAAGAGACACAGTTCTTTGGTTTATCCTTCTATATTTTCTTTACCTGAAGTTATCTCTGTAATCTTAATAAGCACAATTCCTTTAACTTGTTTTATCACACATTATGGCTTGGATGTATAAACAAAATTATAAAGCGTATCTGCAGTGTGAGATACAGTTGAAGTCCATTTGTGACATGTGTTTTAAGTGTAAGGGAAGTGAGAGTCATGTGATTTGCTAAGAAGACATTGTATTTCATCTCTGGCATAACATTTTAAAGTGTTTTGCTGTTGAGAAGTTAATAGCACTACCTCTCACTCAGCGATCAACAAGCATACAACAGCACCACTGCCTGTGTAACACTGAATGAATCCTTATCAAATGGTGTTATACTGTCATTCCATACATTTCACTGATTAAGATACTCTTGAATCAGATAATGTCCAATTCAACACGTCAACGTCACCCCATATGGCACCTACTATTTATACATCTCTCTCTATATATGTATATGTGTGTGTGTGTGTGTGTGTATATATATATGCTATATATATGCAGTGTTATATATATACACATATACATATATATGTGTGTGTGTATATATATGTATTCATATATACATATATATGTGTGTGTGTGTATATATATACAGCGTTATGCTACTAAGTGATACAGCTTAGACAAAATTCTTATTAAGAAAAAATTTACAAACATGTATCACCCTAGCATAGTTGCATGGATAATATTCACGTGGTGTGATAGTGTTCATACTTAAGTGAAATTTGTGGTATTTTAATCGCCAATGTCACACAAGCTGTGTGGATACCTATGTACAGGTCTTGTTTTCCACTGACTTTATAAATGCGTGATGACATGAATATTTATTAGTATTTTGTCAGAGCAAATAATTTGTTTTTCAAACCTCAGTATAAAGGAATTTTGTTTTAGGTTGGTGGTTAGCAACTTCAACTCTGTGAAAAAGTCAGGAAATTCTCTCTGGGAACAGCAACAACAATATCCACACAGGTAATTGATAGAAATAGGTATCTTCAAACACTCATGCTTCAGTTATCTAGAGGAAGAATTAAAATAACACCAAAAGCCAAATGAGGCTACAATGACTAAAAAGTAAGCTATATAGACTACTAATCATCACTACAAATTTTGAGTGACACTCCAAATTTAATACATTGAATAACAAATAATTCAGATTAAAAAATGTTTTGCATACTGAATTCTAAACATTGCTTATTTAATTTCTTAATGTATGAAGATAATGATTTGAAAGAGGTGTTATGTAAAATATTTTAAATAGCAGAAGTTCTAACTGCAAAAGGAGAGAGAAAACTTATTTCAGAATGTATAATAATAAATTCAATATTCGTTGCATAATTTTTCTTGTATTTTGGAATCAGATATAGTGTTATAAACCAATGCTACCTTTATAAAAAAATTATTTAAACAGTACAAAAACAAATAATTGTTGTTGTTCTACTGCATATTAGGACTGAGATACAAAGATGAATAAACACAACTTTGACCTTAAAATGATTGAGAGTCATTCAGTTTTGCTCATAATCATTTAGGAAAATATTGAAATGGAAAACAAGGTGAATATACTCCCAAGAGCCGGACAACTTAGTTGATAATAAACAATGTTTTCTGTTATAATTGACTGGATAATGACAGAGCACTGAACTCTTAGCTTCGTTTCAGAGAAATTTTGTTTACCCTACCACTAAGTCTGTATTTTTTCTATGTAATGATATAGTTGCCATAATTTTAAGTTTATAATTCCTGCGTGATTATTTTCTTAATCACTGCATCTACTTTTTCATTGTATTTATTGCTTCAGCCATCTCTTCTGAGTGTTTTCATTTAATGCTGCTATGTCCCAGGTTCACTGGTGATGGGTTCTGCAGAAGACATAAACATAATCAAAATGAAATTTACTCCTAGGGAATATTCTTGTTTTAAATGGGGAGAGAAACGTAAATAATGCATCACAAATGTTATCACGGAGATCTCAAGGAACCTATTGGTGAGAAAACTGGACTAAGGACTTTTCAATATAGGGCAGCTGGATAAGGCCTCATAGGAGATGGGGAAATTAGCAGGGTATTGAAAGATGAGTATGTATTTTCCACATGGAGTTCAGTTGGGAGGACAGTTAATCCAGAGCATGAAACATAGAGTTTGGAAATAGTGATAAAAGCTTACAAAGTATAGGGGAATATGAAACCTTTCTTTAGGTAGGTAATTTTACAAGTGAATTAAAAAAAAATAGACAAGGGATTGTTTCATACAAAACCTTTGTTTTATCTGTTCATGGTCAATATGGTTTTTTTAGGATAAATACCAAAGAATTATTGCAGTAAAAGCTACTGTCCCCCAAACTTATTTTTCCAAAAGGAAAAATCAATTTAATAACATGTGCACAGAGTTGTTACAGTGATTGTAAAGGTCCAGATTTCATTCAAGGAGAAAGAGGTTTAAGTCTTGAATGAGATAAGGGAAACCAGTGTGCAGGGGAGAGTGGAGAGGAACTTCACATGTAGAGATGACTTTATTTTTCTAAAACTTGCCTCTGGATGTATACCCTGCCTTAAGGTAAGTTTTTATAATATATTAAAAACCTTATTTCTAGAGCTATCCCTAAATCTAGGTAATCTGCATTCTTTTTGTAATGCTAATAGTTTCTCCAGAAGTCTACAGGGCCTAAAGTCACCTTAGGTCCCCATACAAATGTGACCTTCTCATCTATTTGGGAAAAGGCCCCAACAGTCCTCTAGGTATAGAAAATTCTTATTCAAACTATTGATTACATCTAGCATCAATGTGTTTCCTTTTTTTTGGGTGGGAGGTAGTTATACAGATAGTTCTATCAACTACTAATATAGTCTTAGTGCTTCTTGTTGCCAATACATGTAGCCTCTCCCTAGGGAATCACTACAGTTATCAAGTAGTAACAGGGATGTAAGACTGTGTCTGTCTCTCAACAATAGAGACACATGCATATTATTACTTAAGATAATAAGACTGGTAGCAGGTATTTATGTAGATGAAGAATACACACACAATAGTTATTTTATCTGTGTATTCTTCATCTACTATAGATGAAGAATAATGCAAAGTACCATAGACTCTTAGAGTTCAAAGGAAATTGAGGAAGCTTGTAATTCTACTTGTTTCTTAATTAAGATATGTTCTCACAACCTCCCGAACAAATGGTCAGTCAGTATTTTGTCAAGTTTCCCACATTCTTCTTTTAGACAAATTCGTTTACCAGTCTATATTATATCAAACTCTCCTTGCCTTGTAATATAATCTGTCATTGAATATCATGAGAGATATTCTGTCAAATGTCGACTTCCCAGATGTTTATGTACAAAACCTGATTGTTGGCCCTTCTTTTGAATGAGGTAGGGAAACCTGGGGTGTAGAGGAGAGTGGAGGGGGAGCTTCACATATATGGGGACCTAAGGTTAGGTTAGGCCCTGTACACCTCTGGAGAAACCATTAGCATTATAAGAAGTTTGCAGATTACCTAGATTTAGGGATAGCTCTAGAAATAAGCTATTTTTGATAGTGGGCTATTTTTCTTCCCTTTTCCTTCTTTATAATAAGTTTTCTTGTTCATGTGGTTTTTATTGAATGGAATGTAAGTCATGTAAGAGGTTATCTCATTATGGAAGTGAGACTGATCAGGGATACAATATATGTTACCTCTTCTTCAAAATGATTAAAATAAAATAAAAAATATTTAAAGATTCCTGAAATAAGAAACAAGTATTAAAAACAATTACTAAAATAGTTACTGAAATAAAAATTTGTTAGTTAAGGATTTTTTTTTTGGACATGTATATCATAAAAAACTAAGATATAGTTTGACCATTGTGCAAATATTGAAGTTTTCCTATTTTCTTGTCTTAGACTTTATATCATAGTAAAACTATAGAATTTGCAAACTTTTGACATTCCACTTTGGAATCTATATGCTTCTTAAGGGGAAGGACTAAATCTTAATCACTATGGAAACTGAGCTCCTTCCTAGCACAGAATCTGTTGCTCAGAATCTGTTTATTCAATAGCTGTGTAATAAATCAATGTTTATGAACTTCTTTAGTGGCTACCTACAGTTGTACCACCACCATCACTGCCCAGATATCTAAATTAATATTCCTGTTAGATGGATTCCACTCATAATTTTATATGCATTTTGGAATATCTGTCTAAAATAATTTTGGTTTTGCAACAGTAGATATTAAATTGACAGTGTTTAGCCAGCAGGCTTAGTAGCTTATTAAAGCAGCTCCTGGAACCTAATGAGAAATCCATGTCATGAACACAGAAGTAGGTGCTTGTCTTCTTATTTCTTGTGGAAGGAAGTTATTCATTCAGATCATTTGAGAGCTGTATCAAATTATTTGGAAATAAATTAAAAAGTAGTAAGGATAGGAAACAGGTGTGTTTCTTGGTTTTTGATTGGAATTTAATGTTAGGAGTTCACTCCTACATGCTCTGATTCTCACAGTGGTTTTATGGTTTAACTTTGAAGGCATCTTCATAGCCTGAGATCTGTGTTGAGTTCACATAGCATGGTCCATAGTGATTCCTGTGTATAGAATCAAAGACTAACTCTAGATCAATACTACTGACAAAGGGGTACATTGTTCTCAAATACATTCCCAGTAAGATAAAAAAAAAAATTTCCACAAAGCACAAAGGGAAAAGTAGGGTAGATATGTAGCCATGGTCAACAATGGAAGAGCTTTATCTGAGGCCTGGATTTCTCTTATAATGGATATCTTGTAGAGGGACTTGGTACTAATAGCATCCCAAAGTCTAGCCCTACACAGGGAAGTTCTCATTCATCCCTTCTAAATTAAGAGTGAACATATTTGCAATTAAAAATATTATTTTATCAAAGACAACTTTTATCTCAAGTCAAATTATTTGGACTCATATTTCTAAATCGTAGAGCTTAGCATAATGCCTTAGCACCCACAATTAATAGATGTAATTTAGAGTTATGATTCATGAGTTTGATCAATAAAACACCCAACTAAAACCAGCATTAAAACAAAAAATGTATTGGCATAGTTATCTGAAAAGTTCTGACATGTAACTGGTGTCAGTCCAGTCTGATCCAGTGACTCAGATGATGCTGTCCATTTCTCTATCTTTCTATTCTTCTTTGTGTTGTGTCAGTTTCAATGTGGTCCTCACACAGGCTTTTTTTTTGTTTTTTTGTTTTTTGTTTTGTCCACTGAAGTGCTACCCTCTCTGTATTTCCCCCACTTCCTTCTTCATGAAAGATGAATGGGAGGATTCAACAATTGTCAGTGATTTTTTTTTTTTTTACATTGTAGCCATGGCTTTTTAAATTTATACATTTTCTCATATGAGCAACAGTTGCTTGAGAGTTTTCAAGGCACTTTTAGATTCCTGGCTTTATCTGATCTTGACAACCATCTCATGAAGTGGGTTGAGTTGTTCTCATTGTCTTAATTTCGCAATGTGAGAACATCAGAATCTTATTTGAGGTCACAGTTAACAAGAGTTTAAGCAGGATTGAAATAAACTTTCTCATCCCCATCTTATGTGCTTTTCCCTCTGCTGTGATCATCTGAATTGTTCAGCAAATGAGGTGACACTATTGTACCAACAGGAGTCAGTTTGTGATTGGGGTTGATTGTACTGTTCTGGCATAGGCTGGCAGTGCACCTGACTGCTCGTCTGATGATGGGTCCCTCTGTTCCCAGAGTTGAAAAGGAAAGAATAAAAAGATGGATGAAAATAAATAAAACAAAGATACATTGACAGATTGTACTTTAAAGGAAAATGAGATGAAACAGTAAAAGTAGACAAGGTGAAAACATAGAATTCAACTGAGCAGACAGAATATCCTCAAAGGCCTAAGTTAAGTCTTTTGTCTGCATTTAAAATAGTTAAAAGCAAGAAGTCAGTGTACTGCCAGAGCAAGACTGAGGGCTATTGTAGTAACCAAAGAGTGGGGTGGTGTTGAAGACTGTAGGTGGAATTTCCAGATCTGATATTACCAAACATTTATGGCAAGTAGAATGGAAACAGAAATAATCAAAAGCACAAAAGAAGAAAAGGATTTTTACAAAAGTTAGAAACTTAATCAGAGGTGAGAAGTAAAAACATAAGCTCTAAATATTTTATGTATTTGAATTTCCTACAATTTGCACCAATTTAATGTAAATCTTAGGGGCAAGGTCACCAAAGCAACATACCATTTAACAGTAAAAGTATTACACTGTTTGAAAGTGGAAACTCTTTTAGAAGTGCAGAATTTAGTAATGGTGGTTTTTAACCCAAACTCGAAAGTGAAGCAGTTGGAATTCTTGCTGAAAATAGATACTCTGGATCTGTAGGTACTGAAGATTTTGATTCAGACCTTTGAGATATGCCCAAAAATATATGGAATTTTTAATCGGGTCTTAAGAAACTCTTAGTATTGGTTGGGAACTTATGGTTAAATGAAGTCTCATCTGTAGAAAACAAAGAAATATACAGAAAGACAAGTGCCCATTCTAATAACAGGATCTTGAATTTAGAATTGAGATTGTGCTGTACAGTTCTCAAGTGACAATTCATAACATTGTCAATCTATGCAAACTGCATTTTATCTATGACTCAAATAAATTTTGACTATGATAAAAATCTGTCTTTTTTCCAGATTTGTTTGTTTTACCAAATGTTGTCAAATGTGAAGGCAAATACAATGTTTTATTTCTGTCAGGCATCCCAACAATCGTAGCAACATGTTAATGCTTCCATGAGTAGAGCTTAATGTGTTTTCGTGCTTATCTTGATCCTTACAGTAACTAATAGTAAAACTTAGTATGCATATGGTACTTTTCATCTGCAAAATGCTTTAGAAATATTAACAAATGTATGCCCCTCTGCACAAAATGTAGCACAAGCTTTATTCCTGTAGAGGATGAAAATCTGTCAGAAATCTGCTCTGAGAGCTGTTGCACAGCATGCCATAGGTTTTGCAGATTCAGCACTTTGTCAAAGTGCCAGTGGACATTGACAGAGAGCAAATATAATTTGGCAAGAAATGGAAAGAGAAGTCCAGAGTCGGCAGAACAGAGATTGTAGACTCTACCTAATGTGCATATAGCCTTCATTTGATGGTCTACTTTTTATCAAACTTGATACAATAACTGTGGTATAGGGTGGGTTCATTTTCACAAGAAAACAAGGACCCAGACATTAACTGTTAAGGTCCCACTACAAAGTTTTGCTGACTTTTCCCAGGAGAAAAATGTTTTTGTTTAAATGAAACTATTATTTCCACTAGCTATCTGTGTTCTTCTGTTGAATCATCATGCAAACTGATGTGAAAGTATTCATTGGGGGAGGGGAATTATAAGATATTCCTGAGCATTTTTCTATATTTTCTATATTGCCAAATACCCTCTAATTCATTATCTGGTCTCCAAAATTGCATTTTGATCAAAGTACAATAAATTACAATTCCTACAATTTCCGTTGGGCTATTTCATGAGCAAGTTTATGTTCTAGTTTATTTTAACAACCTCTTTAGAGCAATCTGATAGAAATGTAAATTGAATTTTGTAGCATTCCCTTTGTATAGGTGTTTTATCATTGATGCAAGCACTTACTAATCATTCGGTCAGTCAAAATTTTCTATTGATGAAATAATAATGCAGAATATGTAACATAGTCACAGAGTGCTCAGAACCAATGTTTTCCTGTTATTATATAATATATACTGAAAAATTTTAAGTGCCTAATATATGCCTGTCACTATTTAATTTGCATTATTTCTTCGCAACTTTCTATAATCTTCTAACTTTTATGTGAAGAGTATTGTAGTTGAAGAAAAATTATCTAAACATCTGAACAATGACCACCTGCTTGTATCCTTCTAAATGTTACCATATTTTTCCTTGCCATGGCAAGGATCTTATTTTACACATCACCCAGTCTTAGGTTAAGCATTGATTATCTCTTATCTTCTACTTCTGAAGTTGCTACCTACTGTGAGCCATGTTGCCTAGTAGCATTCACTGACTTTTTAAATTCCTTTCTAAAAACATCTGCTTGCTTTAGTTCTTGACCTCTACTTAATAATTATTTGCTTCTAACAAGGTCGATTCCATTTATTAACCAAAGTGTGACTCGTAACTGTTGTAAGCCAGTAGTACCTGGAAATCCCCTGATGACTATTAATCTTCTAGAGCTGAGCTTGCATCTTTTGATGCCACAACTGTAGTGAAGAGAAGGGAAGTAGGGGGAGAAAAGCTTATGAGCCAGAAAGCAAATTTCTCCCATTGCTCCTGGCAGTCATTTTAGGGCTGTAAAGAAAACCTATTCTTTCTTTCTTTATTGTTTAATATATAGGATTTTTTAATTATTATTCATATCTTTTACATTATTGTGTATTCCCCATAGATTACCCATCACTGATTCACCCGTGAACCATCACCATAGTCCCTTGTGCTCTTTTCTCCCCCGTTTTGAGCCCTTTCCCGCCCCCTCCCTTGCTGAATATCTCTTTCTTATTTGATTCTCCTATAATCCTGTTATAAGTGAAACCATTCAATATTTTTCTCTTTCTTTCTGGCTTATTTTGCTAAGCATGATCCCTTCTAGCTCCATCCATGTTGCTGTGAATTGCATGTGTTTATCTTTTTTGAATGCTGAATAGTATTCCATTGTGTATATGTATCACATCTTTTTTTAAAAAAATATTTATTTATGCATACAAACTGGGTTACAGGTCAGAGGCGTGGGGTGGTGAGAAGGTTCACCAGAGACAGAGTGGGGAGCAGAACAGGCAGATTGACGGAAATCCACCACTGAGGGGAGCAGCAGGCGAGGCAGGAGAGGTCTGCTGGGCCATGTGGGAATCTCCCCTGCTGGGTGTTGAACTCATTCCACAGCTGCCGACAGCTGCGCCTAACCGCTGCACCACCACGGAGGCCCTGTACCACATTTTCTTAATCCAATCATCTATTTTAGGGCATCTGGGTTGTTTCCATATCTTAGCTATTGTGAACAATGCTGAAATAAACATATGGGTGCATGTATCTTTTTTGATTAATGTTTTTGTGTCCTTTTGGTAGATTCCCAGAAGTGGTATTACTGGGTAGTATGGAATCTCCATTTTTAGCAATTTGAGGAACTGCCATACAGCTTTCCATAGTGGTTGGACCAGTTTGCACCAGCAGTATAGGAGGGTTCCTTTTTCTCCACACCCTCGCTAACATTTGTTGTTCCCTGTTTTTTTTTTTTTTTTTTTTTTTTTTAATATGTGCCATTCGTGCTAGTGTAAGGTAGTATCTCATTGTGGTTTTTATTTGCATTTCCCTGATTGAGGGATGTTGAACATTTTTTCATGTGCCTGTTGGCCATTTGTTCTTCTTTGGAGAAGTGTCTTTTAAGTTCTTCTGCACATTTTTTTGACTGGATTTTTTGCTTTGTTTTTGTTGAGTTGTGTGGGTTCTTTGTAGATTTTTGTGACCAGTCCCTTGTTTATTGTATGGAGTGCAAAATTTTTTTTCCCAGTCAGTAGGCTATTTCTTTGTTGTGGTTAATGTCTCTTTTGCTGTACAGAAACTTTTTACTTTGATGTAATCCCAGCTGTTTATCTTTTCCTTCACTATCTTTGCTTTGGGGGATGTGTCTTTAAAAATGTTACTAAGATTTATGTCATGTATTGTTTTGCTTATGTTTTCTTCTATGTATTTTATGGTTTCAGGTCTTATGTCCAAGTCTCTTATCCATTTTGAAATGGAAAACCTATTATATTCTACATATACGTGACCCTGATGATTGAAAAAGCATTAAGAAAATTCCTGGGTAACATCTCTAAAGCACTAAATCAACTAACACTGATATAATATACCTGTGGACTGTCGTGGTTGACATAATTATATTTTCTTATTAGCTATTAGTATGTTTTTGTTTTTTTTTTTGTTTTGGTTAAAGTTATATTGATTTACAACACTATGTATTTTACAAATTTAGTTTAACATCTCCTCAGATATCTGTTACCACACCACAACTACCACCAAAACACAATAATCTTCCACCACAAAGTGTGGAACCCCTCCGCTGTTTGTTCCCACCTCTTTCCCTTTGTGGTACCTCAGAATTGCAGTCAGATTTGTTCTGGTTTAGTTTTGTCTGTTCCTTTATATTCCAATTATGAGTGAGATCATTCAGTAAAACCATCCCCCCATATTGCATCCCTGGTACTCTACTTTAACATTGACGTGTGATGTCAGTTGTAAAATTCAGCTCATTTGGCCAGCAACTTGCCTTATATTCTCACATTTTTGTCAGGTCCCACAATTTTGTCCATATAAGTTAATTTTTGCTATGCTCCCAACTTACCTTGCAAACAAGGAAGGTAGATGATTAACACAAGCCATGGAATATTAGACTTGTTTAGGTGTATTAGACACAAATTAGATTTTTCTGAACTCATACCCATGCTGGCCTAGACCTAGAGTCAAGACCCTCTAATGCTGCCTTTTAGTTTGCCCCCTAGCCTATCTGGGGCCTGGAATATCTGGCCTCTGCTTGGCCTGGTCCATCTGTTACTGTCTAAACATTAATTCTGACAGCTGAAACTTTAACCTGTTGCCACCCGAATGCATTGATAATTGCTATGAATTCTCATTATTACTCATTAAATAAGAGTGAATGACCACATTTTATACTAAAGTGTCAAAGCTAAGCTGAATCTAGGTCTAATAGTACTTTTGTCAGCAACACTTGCATTGTCACTTAAATGTTCATGAATCTGAAGATGAGAGACAATAAAATCAAGATATAAAAAGGAAATACTTTCATCCCTGATTTGCTTTCTTCTTAATTTTGTATTTGAAGTTTATAATCTTCTGCTTCATGAAAAGAAGAAAATGTGTCTCTGACTTACCAGTCCTGACTAACCTTTATTACTAATGAATGTTACCCCCAAATCTGAACAGCGAATGTTAAAGTTTACGTAATTTGCCTGTAAGCTAAGACAGAGTTCTCTTATGAACTAGTCTTACACCCTAAACTTATATTTTTTACCTAGATTTTTTTTCTGGATGAAAATAGTGTATAGGATTCAGACTGCCTCTCTTTATATTCTAGAACATCTACTTTTCAACCATGAAACTCTGAAAAAAATAACTCATCTTTTTCTCTGCCTCAGTTTTCTCATTTATAAACTAAAAATGGTATCCATATCACGATGTCAGTAAATTCTAAATTTTTACAACTGTTGTGTACACAAAGACATGATTATTTTATTAATGTGATTCATAAATATTTTTTATTCTTATTATTTTTGTTAATATCAGTGTCTTAATCTCCAAACCCACATATCTTACTACTTTCAAATCTTCAGCCATTGCAAGCTCAAGTCCTCTCATTGAATTACATTCTCTTTTTTTTATACCTACATCTTGCCCAAATGTGCTTCCCCTCAGTTTCCTTTCAGTAAAGAACACTATGATTCATTCAGTAGTTCATGTCAAGGGTCAAAAATCTAATTGTCATTCCTGTTAGTTCCCTCTGTCTCGGTGCAAGTCCTCCATCTGATCATTGACAAAGAACTGTCCGTTTTACTATAAAAATAGGTCTCAAATCCATTTACTTCTCTCATTTCAGAAGCTACTATCCTAGTTTACTAATAAAAGTGTGGTCAGTGGGTGGGTTAATGTGAGCCCGTAGGTATTTTGCTATTGTTGGGGAGATAAACATGGAAATGTAGAGAAACATTTTAGAATTTTTCATGGAAATTTATGATATTCTGCATATGGTCATGGCATTTTTGAAGCCAAAAACAAAGAGAATGTGGGCATAGAGCCCCGCATGCTGAGGAGCACTCGTGGAAGTCTGGGTGTTCTCATTTACCCTGCAGCGGTGCCTCCTGAGGTGCCCTTCTCTTGCCCACTTACCCCACTTTGATCCACTGGAGCTGAGGGCTTTTTAAATGCAAATAGTTCTATTACAATCTCCGACCTCTTAATCTCCCTCAATAACCCCTCATTAATGTTACAAGAAATCAAAACTCCTTATCAGGCATCAACTGCCTCTGGGCTACATATCTGCTTTTATACACGCCTGTCCCTTCCCACCTAACATCAGTCACGCTCATCCTCTCTTCTGTGGTCTTCAGACTTGCTGTCACCTCTGCTTACAGTGTTCTGTGCATCTTCTGGTTATTGCTAAAATAGGACTTTCTCTAGGGGCATTCCCTGAACCCCCAAACAGGCAGGGCTTTATTCTTACATGGTTTTATATTATCTTAGAGATTAATTTTGTGATAATTGTTGCAACTTTCTTTTCTTTTTTTTTAAGATTTATTTATTTATGCATACAAGCTAGGGTACAGGCCAGAGATGTGGGGCGGCGAGACAGAGTAGGGAGCAGAACAGGCAGATTGACGGAAATACATTGCTGAGGGCAGCAGCGGGCAAGACAGGAGAGATCTCCTGCACCATGTGAGAAACCCCCCCCCCCACCACCAGGCATCAAACTCGGCTGCAGCCATCAGCTCCACAGTGCAGTGCTTAACTGCTGTGCCACCAGGGAGGCACAATTGTTGCAACTTTAAATAATTATTTGTGCTGTCTTGTTTTCAAAAGCTAATGTTTCCCCGCTCGCCTGTTGCCACTGACTGTATATTTTTGAGGACAGCGGTGTAATGCTGTGTGGTGATGAGCAGAGGCTGATCCAGAGGCGCTCTGGATGGGTGACCTGTGTTAGAATTTGGGCTCCAGTCCTGTGTGTTCTTGGACACACACTTTATGTCTGTACTTTACTTTCTCCATCTTAAAATCAGGATGACAGAACTTTCCTGAAAAAGATTTTTGTAAGGAGTAAATAGTTATGTTTTTTACAGTTCTCCAGAGAAATATAAGCATGAGATTTATTATAAGGAATTCGTTCACATCATTGTGGGGGCTGAGAAGCCCCACGATATGCTATAAACAAGCAGGAGATCCAGTCATCCTGTCTGAGTTCAAAAGCTTGAGAACCGGGAAAGTCACAGTTATAAGTTCCAGTCTAAAGGTAGAAGACCCAAATTCCAGTTACAGCAGTCAGACAGATGTACCCTCTTACTCAATCTTTTTTTTTTTTTTTTCTGATCAAATCTTCAATTGATTTGATGAGGTCCACTCACATCAGGCAGGGCAATCCACTTTACCCAGCATACCAATTCAAAGATTAATCTTATCTCCAAACACCCTCACATACACACTCAGAATAATGTTTTACCAAATGTCTGGGCACCTCATGACCCAGTCATTAATATTTATAAAACACTTTATACAGTGTTTGGCACATGATGCAAGGTGGGTAGTTTTCATAAATAAATGACTATGTCAATTTTACCTAACAGCATGTAGTTAATGCTTGCTGAAAAATGAGCCCAAAACAAATGGAATAGGCATTTTGTGCTTTTAAGCTATTACTCAAAGAAAAGATTTTATCCCTTTGCAAAAGCTTCAATGAATTCTTTTACATGTGTTTCATTCCAGTGTCCATATGTCTAACTACCTGGTCAGACTTTGCTATTATCATTAGCTAGGGACTGACTCTGAACCCCATTGAATCCCTTTTTTTCCATTTTCTACTATGTGTAGCTCTCAGGTATGTCTCCTTCCTCAGTTCAGTTCTGCACCTTTCTTCTATGGAACACTATGGTCTATGGAACACTTGGTCACCTGAGTCAACTGTTGTCCCTTTACATTCCTCCCACAGTTACCAGAGTACTCTTTCTAAAACAAATCTATAACCATGCCATTTCCTTGCTCAAGTATTTCTACTCCTTCCCCACTGCTCACCAGATGAAAGCCTGATACCTTGGCATAAGATAGAATCCTGTGTTCCACCTTAGCTATCTGCCTTGATTTTCAGTCATTTCTGTATATACCATGGGCTTAACCTACTTCCCATCTCTGGAATGTTCCTTCCTCCCTTATTTCCTTAAATCAATATCTAACCGTTAACATTTTTTTTAAATATTCCCCTTTCTGCACTTCCTGAAAATGTGACTTGCTCCTTTGTATATTACATACCTCTGATAAGTTTTAAAGCTGAATTTTGACAATATGCTTATTCTGCTGTCTTTTGGCCACCAAAGGAAATAGCACAACTGCAAGAGAAAAGTTGCAAGTGCAATGAGACTCTGGTTTTGGAACAGACTAGCTTGATTAGAATTGCCCATGATGGTTTAAAGGAGCAGGAAGATTTGTATCAAGATTTATTTGCTCACTCAATTAGCCCTTCAGGTCTTTAAATAAAATGTCTGCCTCTCCCAGGCTTATACATCTTTCATGTTAAGGTGCTAAGACAGGAAAAATAATACCATATACAAGGATAGGAAAAAGTTAATTTCACTGCGGCTCTCTTCTTTGTAGTGCAAGTTCCTTGATTTAAGATCTGAAGCACTTCAAAGCATTGTGAATTTGGAGAAGTAATACATCAGCTAAAATCTAGAGGCTTAAGGCTTGCTCTCCTTCACCCCATCAGGCTTTGTGTGATATGTAACAGAAAATGTCTTTTCATTAGTGGAGTTGATAAAGTTAAAATTTTTCTTGATTAATATTCTCTTGCGAAAATCAGTTACCGCCATGGATTTACACTGCAGATTTGCTATAGCAGTTCTAATTTCTTTTGTGCTAAAGATTCAGCTGATACAGATTTTATTTAATAAGGATAATTGTTGTTGAAGGGTTGAGTTGGTTAATATTCCTGAGGTATCTCTGCTTGCAAATCTGAAAGAAGTTAGAATCTGATAACTTGACAATGACCTTCAGTGGTATTATGAGGAATTTGTACTAGCTCATTCAAGGGAATGAGATGTTCCATTGTAGGACAGCAAGGAATAGATTGTCCCATTGTTTAAAGCAAAGCAGTGTGTAGCAAAAGTATATTGCCAGATAACTGGATTAAATCCTGACAAATAACATGGAAGTTTCTGATATTCCACTTTTTGAATTGACACTTTGTAATAATAGACCTGGTGAATATATTTAATTTCATGCATAAATCAAGTTCAGTTATCTTAGCATTGGTGAATAAAGTATTTTCTGGAAGTAACTCTCTTAACCTTGTAGGGTAAATTAACCCTCACAAGGAACAAGTTATTGCCATGAAATGACTCGTTCACTGAGGATTCACAGATTGGATTCATTTCTCAAGATCAGTCACTTGCTTTTCTCTTCAGTGTCCTGTTCCCTTTCTCATCTTCACTCTTACCTTCTAATTGTGATCATGTCTTTCTATGATTTCTTCTGTCATAAAGTATATTTTCCCCAAAGACAGTTTTACAAAAAAAAAAAAGATTTGTTCTTCCAAAGAAGATTTTATTTTAAAAACAGTTATTTATAATATTTTTGAAGGATGCCTAAAACATTATCAATTATCTTAAATCTTTAGATCTATAATAATGAGGCCAGGAAAACGTGTATTAGGCAAGAAAGCTTGACTCTGCTGGCAAATTCAATCCGAATTAGATTTGTTCTTATTTTATGGAATCAGATATTTTTTTTTCAGTTTTTTACTTTGTTTTTTTTTTTTAAGATTTATTTATTTATGCATACAAGAGCTGGATGAAGGCCAGAGGTGTGGGGGAGAGAGGAAGGTTATAGGATTCACCAGAGACAGAGTGGGGAGCAGAACAGGCAGATGTGCTGAAATACACTGCTGAGGGGAGCAGTGGGTGAGGCAGGAGAGGTCTGCTGTGCCATGTGGGAAGCTCTGGACAGGGATCAAACTATTACTACAGTGGCTACTGATAGCTTCACAGTACGAGACTTTACCCGTTGTACCACCATGGAGGCCCAGAATCAAATATTCTTGATGTATTTGTTTATTTTATATTTTCAGTGACGGCTCAAATACACTCTTTGGGAAAGCCCTTCCCAAATTTTCCTTTTTTATTGAGCATCTAGATTCACTAAAGAATGAAACTTTTCTTTGACACATAATGCTCGATAAGAATTCCTTAAAGAGGTGTATATTCTGTATTATTTCAAAGCTAATATCACACCCGAGTTTGTAGAGGCTGCCTTTTTTTTTCCCCCTTCTGGCCACCCAGTTTGTGTTTTCAGGATAAGCATATTTTCTGTTTCTGCTCAACTTCTTGAAATATTTTTTTCTCCAAAGTAGACCATATAAGTTGACTCCCTAAAGTAATCATCCCAAGCTAGTTAGCTTCTAAATGCTTATTATCAACATATTTTTGAGTCAACCTCTTTTGACTTTTCCTTCTTTGTTAATTTGGTCAATTGGTTGTTAATTTGACATTTGAAAGTTTTCATATCTACCTCCTTTAATTCCTCATTCTATTACCCTGTTCTGGGCTTTTAGGATTCTTACCTGCACTATTCCATCTTCTTTTTGCAAATCCATTGTGCTCACTCCTCTCAATCCTCAAGTATAAGTAAATCATATCGCACTACCCACCATGCTCATAGTTCTTCCCCAGCCTCAGAATCCTTAACCAGACTGTCTCTGTCCCCAAATATCTGCCCCAAATGTTCCTATTTCTGGAAGATACTCTTTCCTTTCTAATTCTATGCTTCTGTGTATGTCCTTTTTTTACCACATACATTTGTTTTTCCAAATTTTACACAGTGATTGAAATATAAAAAGTGCTCAACAAATATTTGCTTGCTGATGAAGTAAAAATTGAACCCAACCATATTGAAATGTATTCTGAGACTCTTCATGAACCCACGTACATATTTTTTTCCCTCATGAATTCCTCTAGAACTGAAGACACTCGCCACTTTCAAAATGGCATTTCCTTCAGAAGGCAAGAGTGGAATAAAATAAAATTTGACAATAATCACTAGAGTATCTTCAAGTTACCATTTTAAGTAGGCTTGGTGTAAAGATAAAAATACTAGTTTTGTAGTTGGATATCTTATATTTTAGTCAGGTCTGTCAGTAACTTTGAGAGTTTCCCTATCTTCAATTTTTTATAGTCAATAAAATATACCCAATAATATTTTTATCACAAGACTATTGTGGAGACTAAAAGATGATTGAATAAAGCATTTTATAAGTTATAAAGTGCTGTACACTTTCAAAGAAATTTTGATATGCTCAAATTCTAAATTTTACTAACATTCTTGAAGGCCTTCTCTAAGCCAGGTATTCTTCATGTTTAATTTTACTTCATCTTCCTAATAGCTTCAGATTATTTTTCCAGTTTTATTACATATTTATTATTCCTGTAAAATTAAGTTACTGTCTCAATGTCAGTAGAAAATTAGGGTGCTCACATAAAGGTCGATACACTTTTAAAATTTTATTTCATGTTTTGTGTAGAAAAACTGAGGTATAGGCCAGAAGTGCAGGGGATGAGAGGATTCACCAGAGAAAGTGAGGAGCAGAACAGGCAGATTTAGTGAAATACACTGCTGAGGGGAGCAATGGGTGAGACAGGAGAGGTCTGCTGCACCATGCGGGAAGCTCCCTCGCTGGGGATTGAACTCCAGCCATAGCAGTGTTAGTGCTGAGGCTTAGCCCCTGGGCCACCAGGGAGGCCCAATGTACTTATTTTAAGTCCTATTTCCCCCCCACCCACTGCAACACCCTTACTTGGGAAACTTTCACATGACACATTAGCAATAAATAGTACCGGTGAGAAACATGAAAACTGAGAACAGGGTAGTAGAGTGGAGGATTAATGAAGGGGCAAGTGAAATTTTCCAAAGTCCAATTAGCAGGACTCGCTGATTGGCTAGCTTCAAAGAGGTAAAGAAGAGGAGAAAGACATCAAACATGATTTTGCAAACATTTCATTTTTATAACATACTGGTCAAGAAAATAGGGTCTAAGCCCAAACCTTGCTCTGTTCACTAGAGATGCTGAAAGCATGCTCTTTCAGGCAGTCAGGTCTGGGTTCAACACCAAGATTCACCATTTATGTGCTATGTGCCCTTTCCTGTGCACTGAAGCTCTAAGTGCTCTGGTTTTCTCATTTGTGCAATGGGAATAATGGTAATATGCCCAGAGTATTGTTGCAAATGTTATATATATGTGTGTGTGTGTGTGTGTGTGCGTGTGTATGTATGTGTATATGTATTCACACATGCATATATATACACTAGCTTATACACACACACGTATACATACACACATAACTCAGGTCTGATTCTCTAGATGCAGAGCTTGAGGTAGAGCTCATTGTGCAAAAGATTTATTGAGATAGGAATCTTAAAGAAAGGAGAGAGGGAAGAGGATAATGGTGGGAACAGGATGCTATGCAGAGAACCCTCAGCAGGAGACTAGAGTTAGTCAGATCCCTCTGGGACTTCTGAATCACCAGTTACATCACAGAACTGGTCCTACTTGAGGGACACATGGCCCTTTGTCTCTTCTTGGGTCAGTCAGTTATTGGCTGCAGCTCACTCCAGGGACTTGGCGGTGCATAAACTCCCAGGCTTGTTGGCTTCCTTTTTATGAAGGGCAATCATTTGGAGAATAGGTCAACTTTGAGCAGTTGGCAGCAAATGCACATGGCAGTGAGCTATTGGGTATACCGAGCCAGTAAAGCAGTTCTGGGCAGCACACCAGCAGAATTCACTGCAACATACCAAGTGCTTACAACTGTATCTGGCTCATTATATGTTGCCAATAAAAGTTAGCTTTCATTACATTATTTTGCTCGTAAGTCTTCTCACATTATTTCATATGTTTAGGTTTGGCTTCCTAACCAGAATGTAAGTTCCTTTAGGTCAGGGACCAATTCTAACTCTACCTACTGTGCCACTCACCCCTAGCCATAAACCGATACATTGTGATGGACTTCTAGCACCTCTGATTTATGTCTGGCGCTGATAGGACCTTTACCTACTTTCTTCTTTTTATTTTTCCAACCCAAATGCCTGCTTTTTATTGCAAAGTGTAATAATAAATTAGATACTACACTTGATCTTAGCCAAAAGGCCGAGAAGCGATTATAAATTAGAATCACTTCTATTTGGGGGAATTCTCCCCTTATGGAGTTATGTGTGAAAGAATATAATTGTATTTTTATCTGTACCAGACACATTTTCTGCTAACTTTGTACTCAATACAATTCCCTGAAATTTGTTATTTTATTTGTGAACTGAGTTTATCAATATTTAAAGTGAAAGTTATTAGACAAGGCAGACACACTCTTATTTTTGCCAATGTAGACTTGTTCTGGAATAATTACTTTTTAATATCTAAAGCAATTCAATTGATCAGAATATTGATCCTGTTCTCATTTTGATCATTGTGCCATTGATTTAACATTATCACTGCCTTACCAAGCAGGGTAGAACACGAGGTGTCTTGTGCATTCATCTTTGTTAAAAGATAAATGCATGAGAAAGGCTTTAAAAGCTTTTTAAAGTGCAAGATGCTGGAACTGCATTTTCAATCTGCATTCCCTCCTGCTGTTTTATGGAATTTATTGAAAATGTGCCTCTTAGAGGTCAGATCATTTCTCTCTTCAAGTGGAAAAAAGATATAAGTAATATATTAAAAGACCTCTAGGATAATATCAAGAAATTAGAACAACCTCATTCTATATTCATACACCCCTCCTCCTGAACATTATGACTCATCAAAAATAAGAATCACAGTTCATCTGTTTCTAGCTAACTTCATACTTTTGCATTTTTAGGTTTTATTGGAAGCAAGCATATAGGACACATTTTTTTTTCTGTTTTAATTTTTCCCTTCTGTCAATTGCCTTTCATCAGGTAATTCAGAAAGCCACCGACTGAATCAAAGAGCTCTGAGAAACTCTTACAGCCTTATCTAATTTGAAATCTCTTAATTGATTAAAATGGTTCTCAATTCTTTAGTTCCTATACATTCTAACACATTATTCATTAGAAAAAAGTTCTCTGTATAGACTAAATTCAAAATATATCATATAGATGGTACTTTCCAATAAAGTATTGATACAAATAATTGGTATCTAAAAACATTTTGCCATTGAAGTAAGTGGCAGTGGTTTTTAAAGAAGAGAGTAGCTAGCTAGACTAAATTATTTTAGTTTTCTAATCTACAGACATGCTACAAAGCTCTTTTCTTTTTATGAATAAGGTAATGTATACATATATATTAATTTATTCAAAGCTGAGTGCTGTTCTTTGCGCTTCTAATCTGTAGAGATGTTCTTAATCATTTCTGGTCACAGTTTGATGAAAATATTTCCACCTTTTTTTGATTGCTTATCTTACAGTTTGAAGTACTTCAGTAAGTCTTCTCTAAACATGAACAGTTTGCTTTCATTGATGCAGAAAGAGTCCCCTTTCATTTACTCTAATTAATTGTTAATGGATTGTTCTCTCTTAGTTATTAAAAAGTAATGGTAATGATTCAAGAGCCACTTGGGAAAGGATCCTATTTTTAAGTATTAAAGATGAGCTGAGAATGAAAAGTCCATAGACCAAATAAGTAGTAGAACTCCTCAGTGGGTAGGGACTCACTTGGAGTTTTTAAGTAAGGGAACTTTATAAAGGATTGCTTGAGAAAGACCTAGGGGAAAAAAGATCTCCCCTAGATGTTGTTGGAAGATCTGCGAGGGGGGAGCTGTAGACAGAGAAATTAGTTTAATGAAGAAATATATTATAGAATTTTAAAATGGAATATTGATGTGATGCTCTTTCTGTCTCATTTTTTTGGCATAAGAATTTAAGACTGAATATAATGGTTGCCAAGTACCTTTAAGACTTGTTGTACCAAGAATTATCAGGGAGTTACCTCCAATTGCTTTGTGAGGCTCATATATTTTCCATTGCTTTGATTCACAAGAATATTTAACCCTTATAATAACACTGGTCAACAAATTTTTTACAAAAGTCATGTTACTGAAATAAAATTAGTCATTTCCTATCAATTTGTATGTGCTCAACACGAATATGACCATCAAATTCTAATGTTGGCTCTTTTTTTTTTTTGCAATCTGCAATAAATGGATGTTTACATCATGAAATGCATGCTAATAGTAATAGACCTACGGTTTAGACTTGTAAAACATCAAGTCATAGACTACTTAGATTTCTTCGCTTGTCTCTTGCACAGCTGTTCAGGAATAGAATAGATGAAAGACGGTTTCCATTGTGCAAAAGCACAGCCTCTAGAAATAGTTTCCATTCTTGTGGGTCATGAGTGATTTCTAAGGCATTCGTGAGGCCCTCAATATCAGAACAGAATACCAGAGTCCTTTCCTTTCTGAAGAAAGGTCTGACTGCTGGTGGCGCTTTTGATAGAAAGTAATTGTGACAACTTCTTCTAGAAGATTCCATTGTTGGAGTCTTGATCCTAGCAATTCTGCCTTGTTCTTGGATAAGTCCAGATCATGAACCAGGTCATTGAGTTCTCCCTATGTTAGTCTGCGTGGGGTTGATGATACACCACAGTGAAAATCTGGATCACTGCATGCTGATGGCACAGGAGAAGAACAGGTCGGCTCACCCTTATCCTCATCAGATGAATCAAGAGAATATTCTGCTGGGGGTTCTAGAATAGGAAGTCTATCACCATGTGGAACTGGGCTCAAGGCAGACAGAATGTTTGGGTAGACTATTCTCAACTTCTTTTGCTTTGTTATTCCACCAGAAAGAGGAGGAACCAAGCAGAAGTAATAGTCTTTTATGTGGTTGCTTGGCTCTCTCCACATCATGGGGACTGTAAATGGCATCGATGGTCTTTTGCCATTTAACCACTGTTAAAGCTGTGTTGTACATGCATATATGCAGGGCCCAAGGCTGGTCTTGGTCACCAACCTTGCATACAAAGTCAAGGTGATAAGTCTTCTTCACTTGAGAAGTGGTATTTTTCTTCTGGTTGGCAAATGTCACTTCCCCACATATAAAGCAGAAATTGTTCATGCTATTAACACACGTTTGAGGCATTACTGTTCTGTATTGTGCATAAATGGATAAAATAACAACAGTTCTATGAAACAGTAGATTAAACTGTCTCTCACAAAGTCTGAAATATTTTCAATGCTCAACCTTTCCCACCGGGCTTCTACAGTGCACTGCTGACGTCAGCTTACTTCAGTAGCCACCTGGCAGTAGTATTGCATGGCATCAGAAAATGATGCAGTCAACTCTGGATGATGTGTGCATGATGGTTTTATGCAATGCGATGCAATATTACATCATTCTAGGCTGATTTAGGATGTTGTTGCAGTTCTACTGGATAAATTTACATACTGAAACATATAAAATGAATCATGAAATATCTTCAAAATGAGAGCTAAGAAAAAATTTTCAGGGTTATATTCATGTTCAGCACATCAGAACACTGTAAATTAGGGCCTTTTTAAGTCAGTAATGATCTCACTGTTGACTAGTGTAATTAGGTCAGTATAGTAATCCAAACTTTATGGAAGGATGAAGCAGATTGGGGACTGGTCAGGAGGACAGTGGAGGTGATGCATAGAATTCCTATGAATGCATTGTTGGAAAACTGAAACAGCTCTTCTTATGTCTAAGTTGCTTCTGTTCATGTGAAACCCACTGGAAACTTTTCATTTTAAAAAGGTTGATATTATTTGGGGTTATTGGATATAGGGAAATTTATATATTTCTTAGAAATCTGTAGATGAGATGATGTTGCTATAAAATGAAGATGGAGGGGAGAGTAAGGAGGAGAATGAGAGATCAAGGAAGAGAGAGATTAGAAGTAATCTTGTCCAAGTCCAAAGTAGCAGAGTAGAGTGTGGGGTTAGACCTGTGGAAGGATATTATCTCAGGGCTCAGGTGTGCCTCAGGTAAAGCGGGAAAGAGGAAGTGACCTAGCAGAAATGTGGTACACCTGAGGCTCAAGAACTGAAGGAGAGAGTTATGGATGACTTCCTAAGGGGACTATTTACATCAAATCACAGCAGAAGACTGAAAAGAAAACAGGAGAAAGCAGTAAGTTTTGAATGACCCCTTTCAAATCAAAGGTACCAAGCATTAGATCACCACAGTATGAGGCCCTACTTCTTTTTCCCTGGGGACTAGCTCTTGAGGTGTCAGCTATAACAACTTCTCCCTTGAGGGAAGGAACTGTCGGGCTAAAGGTCAATGAAGTCTAAAATGCCTCACCAGCCACTCCACATAGGTTTACAAACTTGAAGTTCTATCAAGTTGGTGACAGGTGAAGCTCCAGATGAAATAAGAATTTGTATTATTATACTGAACTAATTATTTTCAGGATTAAACATTCTTATGAATCAAAGCAATGGAAAAGCTACTTAACTTAACTAAAATTTTATTGAGTAACTTGTGTGAAGAGGCAATGGGGGTAAAGAATAGAGGAACTTACCCTACTTAATTCAGTTCATTCAATAGAAGGAGTAACAACACAGGTGTGAATGTTTAAATTCAAAGTCAGGGTTAAGGAGTAGAAATGAAACATAAAGTGGACAGCATGGAAATTATGAGTGAATTTAATAGACGGCATGTGCTCATGTTATGTTCCCAGATAACTGCTCATTTAAATTTTAACAATAACCTGGTAATGAAAAAACCACTATCCCCAATTTAAAGAGGAGGAAACTGAGACAAAAATAGTCTGCCTATATCACTATAGTTAAATGACTTTTGTTTTTCTTTTTTTGTATCCAGTCTAGGCTGTTAACTACTACCTGGTATCATCACTTATTAAAAAAAAAAGATTGAAAGAATTTGGTGTAAAATAGAAGTTAAGAAGGAAGCAGAGTGACAAGTTCACTATGACTCAGATTTAGAACTAGTCTGAATAAGTGAACATTGATACTATCACCATAAAGTGTAACGTAAAGAGAAGAAATGAATAGAAAAGTAAATATAAAAAGTTTAGTCTTCAAAGGCATCAGGGGTTCGGTATCTGGTAAGATGAAAAAAGGTGGAACAAATTTGCATAAGGGCAGATATGAGGGATTCATAAGTGCAAGACTTTCTTATAAAAGTGATATTGTCACTTCTTCCTGGAAGCCCACGATGTTTTGGGTTACACCCCCTTCACCCAATTCTTACATGATTCCAAGCTGTACACCATTGTACCCAAGCACTTTCTGCTCTATTTTATAATAGGTGTCTCTGTTACATGTTCTTTCCTAAAAGAACCTGAAGGATGGACTTCAGAAACAATTTTCCCCAAGATATTCAGAACCAGTCTCCCCAAGATGACACTTGGCCTATGGATTATTTTGAGCTGAGGTCAATCAAGGTCCTACACTTTACCACTCTCTTAACTACCTAAAATTATTAAAATTGGAGACATTTTCCTGGAATAAGGGTTATTACAGGAATTATATGAAAAAAATTTGATATCTGGCAGGGAAAACATCTAATTTGAGAGCATCTGCTCTTTGTCATATGTGTCACCCTTTCTTCATCACCCTCTCTCCTTGAAGCACCAAGCCCCTATCCCATTCCTTAACTCGGGATGTATAACCCTATTTTGCACCTCTGATTTTGGAAGCTGCATGTCTCTGTAGATAGCCTGTACATAAATAATTATTTTTTTCTTCTACTAATCAGTCTGTTGTTAATTTGATTATTCAGCTAGCTGGAGAAGAACCCAGTGAGGTGGAGATAAATTTTCCCTTAGTCCCAACAACTCTAAATTCTTGAGGTCAGGGACAAAATCTCTTCACCATTTAATCACCAGGTCATAGCAGAATCCTATTATTTAATAAGACTATAAATTAATATATGTTAAATAAATGAGAGAGTAGATGACTCATTGAATGGGAAACAATAGAGAGTGATCTCATTGAAGAATATAACATAGAGAAAAAAGAAACCTGACAGAATAGTAGTAGCTATCATCAAAGTCATAAAGCATATAGAAATAAATGAAAGAGATCATGTGGGATAAATAGGAAGAACTTTCTTAAGTTTATTTAGGATACCACATGCTTCAGAGGGGTTTAGGAGAAAGTGGGCCCACAGGACTGAGGGAGAAACTGCTCACTTGTAGTTTTTCAGGATTGCAGCTATTATCGAATAGTGGGGACAGGAGCTTGGGAGCTCTTAGAAAGAGGAATATAAAAATGATAGAATTTTTTTAAAAATTGGTGAAAGATATATAGACCATAACTTGGGGTAGTAGATCAGTCAAATGAAGGATTATTTTTTAATTTACATATTGATTAACTGTAGGTGGAAAAACATGTTTAAACACAGAGGTAAAGTCTTCGTAACAGGGGATGATGAAGACACAGCTGAGAAAAAAGAATTTAGTGAAACCATCTCAGTAAGGAATTATTCTTTCTAGCATGACTTATTTTGTTCCTACATAACAACTTCTTGAGAGTTATATGTTGTTACTCTACAGCAGAAGTGAGGTTGGTGAAAGCAGTGTTCTGTTAAGTATGCTTGATAGCAGGTATTCATCATATTTTGTCACTTAGCATCTTTTAACTGCTTTCTCTATGTTTTGTTAATTCCCTACATTACAAGTGCGCTAGCTTCCCAGTCTCCAGTCTCTATGGCAGCTGCAATGAAGTTATATGATCTAGAGTCAATGAATCACACATACCTGAACAGCAAGAAGTGCTATACAGAATCTACATCACTGTTGCCCTTGAACAAAAGTGCAGAGGTGTCAGGTTTTAGTCACCACAGGGTTGATAGGAACTGAGTGAATGAGGAGTGAGATATTTTCCCTTTGCCAATGAGCAGTGGAAACCTTCCTGCCAGCAGTTCTGCAGAATGGCTTAAATGTTGGTTGCAGTTAATTCTTGTCCCATTGCGAGCTATATACTCCATCTTCCATGCCCCTTCATTTCTTTTCTGCATAAACTAGACTACCTGCCAATGTGTATATGTTAGGAAATGTATAGCCAGGCAGGCAATGTTGATCCAGATTAAGAAATTTATTATGAGTGGTCAACCCTCTCCTAGCTTCAAAACCAACTACTGGTGGTGGTAAAATTGGGAATTGAGGAATTTAAAAGTATTAAGGAACATTTGGGGCCAAGGGGATAATATGTTCAAAATTATTTTTATTTTAAGGGAAAGTATTTTACTTAATAAAGTATATAAATATGTAGTAACAGTTATTGTATGAAAATTTTGCTAACTAGTCTGCCTTTGTTGGAGACTTTTTAAGTTCTCTTCCATAGTGATAGGATGGTTATATGTATTTTTTTCCTTCGCAGAGTAAGAGCCAGTGTTGTTTTGTTTTGTTTCTAATTCCACATCAAAATATCTCAAGCCTTTTTGATTTGTATCGTGTGATGGTATTAACTGTTGTGACCTGGGCATTGACTGCTAGGACCAGACTCTCAAAGTCACCGATTTCAGAAACAAAATGTAATTTGGATGCTTGATATACGTAGAGATTTGGATAACATTTATTCAACATACTCACATATTCCAAATAGGTGTTTTACAATTATTTCCTCAATGTACAGATTTATACTACTTTAGCATCATTTAGATTGCCTCTCTAGTCAGATGTTATTATTACTTATATATTTATAGTATTGCTTATATATCAATACATCAGGACTCCTTTTCTAACAAGGACAGAAATACCCATCTAGGCCCACTTTTTGCCTCACATTTTATTGCAATAACCTCTTACTTTCCTCCACCATCTATTTTATCTCATAGTTCTTCTTCCAGTCTCCAGTTACTTCTATCTTTTAAAATCGGTACCCAAAAGATATAGAAGAGTCACTTTTAATGAACTCTGACATAATCATAATTGTTTGTATGTATGAGTGAGTGTGTGTGCAAGTACATATATGTAAGTCTGTGTCTCTGCCTACCTGTAGGCCTATGTACATAGTGCAGTTCTGATGTAAATTTCTAATTCCATTTCACAAAAGAACTGTTGAATACCATGCTTCAGCAGAGCTTGGAGAATACCTTCAGTTTGTTTTAGCGTGGGCTCATTCTTCCTGACTGTTTGTGTTACGATATGCTTCTACAAGAAATGCCATTTCCTTGTTATCACTATTAGTAGGTCTTGTTTTGCTATCACTTCTGCATTCACTCAAAAGTCACAAAAAACAAATTTGATAAAAGTCATAATGTTTCATTGCTATTCTGTATAAAGTGCCAACTTGGATGGTAATTTCAAGTTTCTGCTATAATCAATAGAAAAAGACAATTATTTGAAACTTGAGTCAATAGAAATGTAATTATGCATTAATTAATTCAATTAACAAAAAACTGACTTAAAAACTCATTTAGAGATTACTAATACTTATTTGGAGTAAAAAAATGTAATTTTCAAAGAAAGATTTTATTTACTTATTTTTGCATAGAAGAACTGGGGTGTAGGTCAGAGTTGCGGGGTGGGAGGTGGTGAGAGGGTTCACCAGAGACAGTAGGGAGCAGAAAAGGCAGACTGACTGAAATATACTGCTGAGGGGAGCAGTGGTAGAGAAAGGAAAGGTCTGCTGCATCATATGTGGGTTTGCTCCTTGGCTGAGGATGGAACTCAGGCTACTGCAGGGCCGGTCAAGGTGGTAAAGCTCAGGCTCAACCCATAGGTCACCAGGAGCGCCCCCTAAAATGTAAATTTTTAGCTGAAAAATTATAAAAACTACATATTTTATGGATGTCAGGGGTTTCAAGGGTGGGAAACTTGAAAATATATTTTTAACATGGTGACAACATCAATGTTTAATTCTTATCATCAAGAGGTCATAGATAGGAAAGCCATGAAATAACCAATAATAAAATACAAAATAAATACAAAGCAGTGCCTTAAAATTTTCTTACACTAGTTAATTTCATCAAGTACATCTGGATTTTTTTGTTAAAACCCTAGAGAATTGTAATACACAAAACAAAAATCTCTTAAGTTCCTTATATCTTTCCAAACTTCTCCTGTTGTTAGATATTCTGATGTAGAAGAGACCTGGAACTATTTGCTAAAAGTATCAATGTTGTAATCTAAATGTTGTTTTTATTTTCTGCTCCTGAATCTTCTGTCCTTGTACATAAATCTGACATTGTTTCTTACTTTTAATTGGAATGATATCTACTACTTGGGGAATGAATGGAAAACAGATTTTCCATAAGAAGCAATATAGTTTCATGCTTCCTGTGTATATACCTATATGGTATCCATCCAAGTTTCAATGGTTCAGGAAGTTATTTTTTTATAAGTACTTCCGTGTCCAATCAATATAGGTTTTATATTTATGATTTTATTTTTATAGTTTATAATATTTATTACTGTGTTCAATATAGTATTACAAATGTACCACCTCAGTTTTATAAAAGGAATTAAAACCAATGGTCCCATACTGTGATTTAAGTACTGAGGTTTTTAACATACATAGTTTCATTCACTATTTCTCATAACCTTTAATGTAGATTTTATTTGCCCCATTTTACAAATGAAGCAACAGATTCAGAGAATCAAAATTATTGTCTTGTGTGACGTTTTTAAATGTTTGAAATATTTGAAGACTAAATTTACTTGGATTTCTTTATTAAAATTTCCTTGAGCAGTCTCATTTAAAGATGAAAACAACCAAAAAGATATTTACTGAACCCTCTCCATAGTTCCAGAATTGGTAATTAACTGAAATTTAATTTTTTTTAGTATAATTATGAAAGAATTAAAACTTTATGGGTGATGGTTTAATTTAAATTCAATCATCGATTATTCTAAGGCATAAGATCTTAAGTTAACTTATTTATGTTTTCATAGTTTTCCCCAATTTTTGTATTTATTATACAAACTATTGTAATGGCACCACTGAAATTTGAACCATTTTGTGTGTGTATGTGTGTGTGTGTGTGTGTGTGTGTGTGATAAGAATGTCTATGGCTTGTGATGAATTCACATGCATTCTTTATATCTTTTTAGGAAGGAACAAATAATTGTTTCATAGAGCAGGTATGAGAGAGGTATTACTAAAAAGGTATGTGAAGAATGAAGCTATGAATGGCATTCAGACTATACTTTGAGTGGT
Source organism: Scalopus aquaticus (assembly GCA_004024925.1). Taxonomy (NCBI): domain Eukaryota; kingdom Metazoa; phylum Chordata; class Mammalia; order Eulipotyphla; family Talpidae; genus Scalopus; species Scalopus aquaticus. Next base: position 91,686 of record PVIJ01003855.1, on the reverse strand, counting down.
GTTGGTGTCATCAAAAAGAACAGGAGGGAGAGTAACAGTGACTAATTTTGCTGCCTAGTTCATGGTTTCATCACATATCTCTTTGCTATTCTGAGACATCAGTGAATTATACCTCTGCACCTTTTCCTGGGTAATTACAGAGTAAATGCAAGTTAGATTATGAGAGCTATTATAATCTTGTCAGTATGTTTGGCTAAAGTCTTTTTATTTAATGCATTTTTTTTCTGAAGCCTTTTCAAAGGACTGCATCTTTTAAATATTGTTATTCTTCATTGACCAAAATACTAACAACAAAAAAGTAGAGTATTTGGAGTATTCTTTTTGATATACAAGTATCACAGAACTTCATTCAGTAATATCCTTTGACAAAGATTTTTGGAAATCTTTTCCTGTAAAATACCTAAGTGCAAGATACCTAAGTGCATTTGAGGATCACACACCAAAAGTGATTGACAATTGTCATGTAATTTTAAGGAACATTAATATATTTATAAACTGAGAATCTCAGATAATAAAATGGACAATAAAAATCACGTACATTAGCAAGCACTGTGATAGGTCCTATGTAGAAAGCAGAACTCAGTCCCCACAAAAAAAGAAGGTGAAGAGATACTCAGGAACCCAGAGATAAAGAAGATAACAGTTTAACCAACTTAAGGGGTAATGCGAAAGACTAATGGAATGCCCTGTCAAAGTTGTTACAGAATAGTTGGAGGTTTTGCTGCCTTGTCATTCTTTTGTCTACTTGGCTTCAATCTATACAATGAGTTATCTAATGTCATATTTTTTGTATATATTTGTATTTAACCAGTCAGCTGAGTAAGGCTTTGAATCTAGAGCTTCATGGCTAAAATTACTAAGCCACTGACTGATGGTAATAGTGAGTCCTCTGAATTTAAGGGAATCTCTTAAATATCTGTCTATATTTATGTGTATAACTGTCTACTATCAATCAATCAATCAAGATACACACACACATATAAATACACAAAGAAGTTCATCACTGGATTGTTAGAATGAAGTACATTTATTTTTGAATTTTAGAAGATGTTGCAGGATTACTTTATAAAATTGCTGTAACAATATAGATCTCTTTCATTTTGATACCTTCAGCATTAAGTACTTACTTCAAATTTATTCGTATCTTTTGTGGATTAAACATGTTTTATATATTTATCAGCCACTTGAATTTGTGCTTCCTTAATTATCTAGTCACATCCTTTTAATTTGTGTTTTTTTTGACTATTAACATTTTTGTAATTTTGGGGGAAAGTTTTTTACACAATACAGACACTTAGACTTTTATCTGTCATATGCATGGCCCTTTTTTTCTAAATGTGTATGTTTATCAACCTTAATATATTTTCACTAAAATTTGTTTTTATAGCATTTCCTTTTCTTTGTTTGGAATAATTTTTCAATATTTTGGTTGTATAGAGTCGTCTAAGTTTTCTCTTAAGATTTTTTATAGAATATAAGCTTGAGCTTTTCAGAAATTACTTTTTTAGTTTAATAAACAGCAGTATGTTTTAAAATAAGTTACAGAATACAATCATGATGACCACCCTCTTGAAAGCATTAAAATGACTAGTTTTTTTAATAACAAACATTTATTTTTATTTCATTTTTTCTTTTTGTGCAATGTATGCTTTCTCCTCTCAGGTGTAGTCCTGGTAAAATTTCTACCACCAATTCATCCATGCAACATCACCATAGTCCCTTGTGCTCTTCCCTCCCCTGTTTAGATTACTCTCCCTCCCCTTCCCCTGCAGAATGTCTCTGATTTATAGTTGCCTGTTAATTTTGTTTTTAAATTTTAAAATGGCTAGTTTTTAATCCCTCCAAAATTCACCTTCCATCACAGCAGCTTCACAAATTAATGCATTTAAACAGTATTGAGAGCCTATTCTTATCAAGTCAATACTATGAAATGTTCTACTCATTGTTGCATAAAATAAGTAGTCATGGAATTTTGTAACAGAATTATCTCAAAAGATTGTGCAGCCTATTTATGCATATATTTAGGTCTTCATATAAATTAACAATTTAATTTAATTTCATCTTTCCCTACATAAAACTAAAATAAACAAGTCTACACTGCTGCAAAAGATGCTAATGTAACAAATTAAGAATAAAACTTAAAAATTCAGGTTATTATATCAGAGGACTAGGAAATTCAAATTTCACAGGCAGTTAGGCCTAGATGATAATGATGTTGAATATTATGATGATAGAGGTTTTCTTGGATTTTTTTATTTGAGAATATTTATTCAAGAATATTCAAATCAGAGCAACAAGATAGGACTTTCCCAATTCTATTCTATTTTTCTTTTACCGAGAAACATTGGTTTAAAACACTATCATTTAGAGGTATCGGTTCACACCTCTTCAGATGTATGTTACCACAGCCACAGAAGCCATAACCCTCCCCCATTGTCCACTTGGCCCCCTCAACACTTGCTTAAGACAAGAAAGAATTAAACCGAGCATAGAAAGCATAGGCAAACACTTCACGACGTAAACTTCAGTGATGTCTTTAGGGATTTGTCTCCACTGTAAAGATAACAAAAGATACATAAACAACTTGGGCTACATTAAACTGAAAAGCTCTGTTCAGTGAAAGAAACCATAACTTAAATGAAAAGACAACCTACTGAATGGGAGAAAAATATTCACACACCATACATCTGATAAGGGACTGATATTGATGATCTATGGAGAACTCATTTAATTCAATAAAAAGTGAACAAATCAAAAAGTGGGCAGAAGAGCTAAACAGGCACTTGTCCAAAGAAGAAATATAGATGGCAAGCAGACAAATGAAAAAATGTTCATCATAATTTATTATCAAGGAAATGCAAAGCAAGACCACAGTGAGATAACAACTCATATTAGTGAGAATGACCCATACTGAAATATCCAGAAACAAGTGCTGGCCAGAATGTGGAGAACCCTCATACACTCTTGGTTGGAATGTGGACTGGTCCAGCTTTTTGGCAAGCAATATGGAGGTATCTGAAAAGATTAAAAATGGTTCTGCCATATGTCCCAGTAGTTCTACTCCATGTACTTGGCATGTACTAGGCATGTACTTGAAAAATTAAAAAATACAAATTCAAAAGGAAACTTGCACTTCCTTGTTTATTGCAGCACTATTTAAAATAACCAAAACTGTGGAAACAACCTAAGTTCCCAAAGAAGGTTGAGTGAATTAAGAAAATGTGATATATACACATGACGGCATACTACTGAGTGATCCAAAAAGATAAACTCATTCCATTTGTGGCAGCATGGATTGACAAGGGTAATAATGCTAAGTGAAGTAAGTCATAAGGAGAAAAATAAATACCTGATGGTGTCACTTTTATGTGACACCTATATTCTTCTATATAGAGAAACTAAACTTAGAGCCAGATAAAAATAAGCTTAATAACTAACCCTTGAAAGCTGACTAGAGAACTGAAGCATTCAGAGTTGTAGCACATGGAGGGGGGGGGCAGAGAGAGGGAGGGGGACACAATGATCAGTGGTGGTGGACTATGGGTGATTTGGTGGTGGGTGTATTAATGGTGGTGATACCTGAGTGGGGGATCCTATACTTTCAAAATACCAACAGTAAAGTAAGCCAGTGTTACCTCAATTAAAAAAAAATAATTTTAAAAATAAATTAAGAATAAATAAATTACATCAAAAAGGATAAACTCATACCATTTGCAGCAATATAGGTGGAGCTGAAAGGGATTATCCTAAGTGAAATAAGTCAGAAGTAAAAATAAATACTAGATGTTTTCACTTATATGTGAGATATAGAGAAACTGTAAAAATGATCAGGAAAAGACAAAACTTGCCAGCTGACTATAGATCTAATCATGCAGCTGGGAAGGAGAAGGGAGAGGTGTGATAACAAGGGAGGGATGAGCACAGAGACAATGGTGATAGGTCACAGAGGTGGTGGTGGTAGTAGTTCTACAGGGACTACACTGAGGAGAGAAATCAAATACTGTCCAAAATTCAACAATGATGTAATAAATAAATTAATAACTTAAATAAAAGCAAGAGGGCAATGAGTAATCAAATAAAATGCTATTATAATAATTAAAAAAATGAAAAAAGGTTAATTAAGAAATTTAAAGATGTGTCAACAAAAAGTTATGCATGACCTGAAATAATAATTTGCTAAAAAAAAGTTGAGCATGGTGTACAGTAGCAAATCAAAGCAAAGTTGTCATGAAAGAGACAAAGGGTATTTTGTGAATGACTGTGATTCAGTGATGATGCTATATTAGAGTCCTGTATTTCCTAGTTCGGATTTATCTCTCCTGAATAAAGCCATTTATTTTTGAATAGTATTTTTATTAATTTTTATTCAAAACACAATATCATTCTTTACCAAATTGAATAAATGGGAATGCATACCTAAAATCCAGTTTATAATGATGGCCCGATACTAGCAGATAATTTTGATCCAACGTCTGCATTTTAACTGGAGCTATCTTTGGTTTAGAATCATAGGCTCTCCGGGTTGAATGGAACCTTGAAGTTTATCTTGTTACCTTCCTATTTGGTGCTTACGTTTCCTGTTCACTTCATTTGCCAAGCAGCATATGTTAATATCCCTTCAAATATATTATTTTAAAGTGAAGAATGCAGCTAGGTTGCAAGAAGGATCCTCTGTTTTTAATAGTTACAACACCTTGATGTTAATAAAAATCTGCTTTAAAAAAACAACAACGTGTATTTCACTTTACTAAGAAAATGAAGCTGTATCAGTAAGATACTATAGAGGTGATCCACTTATAAGACAGCCCCCTCCCCTGCAAATCACACTGCATTATGACTATAATGAGTTTTTATTTGCCTAAGCCAGCCTGGACAGACTTTTGTTCTATATTATAAGTGAACTTGCACATAATTATTTCATGGCTTAGTTTCTTATCCAAAGACAATTGTGTTAAGTTTAAATTTAGCATCGTACTTTCAAAGCATTATTTTGTTATGGAGAGTGTTGTGTTGGGACAGTTATTCTTGGGATATTTAAGATCGCCAGTCTCTTATTGTTTGTCAGGTTTAGAGTCTAAATTGTCTGGAAAATATTCATCAGAAATTAAAAATAAAAATATATAACGTGACAATGAAGGACTTGAAATCAGGGTTCTGTAAACTCTACTATATCATCAATATTTATGTCACTGTTCTTTTCCTCTTGTGATTTAAACCTACTAGATAGAAATTATCAGTTTTAGATTTTAAAATATTAAAAGTAACTAATGAATTCAAGACCCTATTCATTCATATTCTTTTAACTGCATTCATATTCTTTCTCTGATATTTTAATGAAGAGACTTGCTAATTGTGTTGATTTACAATTCAGGCCCTAAGTACATGAACAAAATAATTTCTGGTCTTGAGAGTCTTTCTTCTTTCCTTTAGATACTCTCATGCTATTATTTTTCTTATTGTCTCTCTTTTCCTAAAATAGGATCCAAAAATCACTTACTTTTACATGTAATTGCTAATTTGAGTGCTATGTATTTCAGGGCATTACATTTAAAAGAAGTTAGATGTTTAAAGGTATGTATTCTGTCAGCCATCAGTTAGTAGATGGTATCAAGTATAATTACTTTTCTTCTGAATTTTTTCTCTTTCCTTAAAGGCTATGATGTGTCCTGCTTTATAAACACAAAACAAACAAAAATATTTACAAGGAGAAATTGCATATCAAGCTAATTAACAATTCATTAAAATAGCTGGCACATGGGGATGTCTAACATAAATCTTGTAAGATAATTCTTTCAAAATTGTATTTTGATTTTTTAAAAAAGAGTACTTGAAACTGCTTTTATTGAAAGATACAAACAGTGGGTTCAGCAATACATGGAATAAAACATCTAAGTTTTATTCAAACCTCCCTACTCTTTTTTCACCCATGATAATTTGATGTTCAAATTCTAATACATTCAATGTATCGAGTATCGACTTGCATGAACTCTTTTACATATGTAATTATTTTTAAAATATGAATTGGAACATACTTTCCGTAAGGCACTGTAACGTGCCTTTGCATATGAAAATATGTCTTGGAGATGTATTAAAGTTTCAGAGTATTCCATATTAAGGATGTCCATAAATCTTTTTAACTACATGAAATTAAAAATCCAACAGTCAAAGACCAACAGATATATACCTGCAGTAAAAAAAAAAAAAAAAAAAAAAAAAAAGTAAAGCTAGATTTACTGAGCTTTTTGCCTCTAGAGACTGTAGTGTCCAGAGCATCTGTTGGTCATTCTGAAATGAAGGAATAAGCTTACTTTTCTTAGACGGTCGCTAATTAAAAATTAGAGGAAGGTAGCTACTTTTCAAATTTTCAAAAGCAATTCAATATAAATCAAAATGTTTGATTTATGACCATGCATGTTTAAAAAATATAAGATATATATTCACACATATACATTTATGAATTATTATTAATATTTTTCTGACTTTTCTGTCCACTTGATTATTGTATTTCAATTTTGCTATTTTACCTCTGTGGGTGAGTCATTTGATGTGTTAAATATAGTAACATGCCAAGCAATGCCATAATGTTGATAAAAACTTCCATGAGATCTTTGAAATGCTTATTAATATTTTTACATTAAACTATTTTAAATATTTAAAAAAATAATTTGTTTCATGTTCTTCCACAGAGATCACTTTCTTTTGGGTCCGTCTTAATATTGGCTTCTATTAGCTTCTTTTACAAATATTTCCTTATTGTTATCCAAACTGATGTTTTAAAAAGATTTTATTTTTGTGTAGAACTGGGGTGTAGGCCAGATGTGCAGTGGGTGAGAGGATTCACCAGAGAGAGTGGGGAGCAGAGCAGGTAGATCTGCTGAAATACACTGCTAAGGGGAGAAGTGGGTGGGACAGTAGAGGTCTGCTGCACCATGTGGGTTCAAACTCAGTCTGTAGAGGTGATATTGCTGAAACTTAACCCATAGGCTGCCTAGGAGCACCCCCTCCCTTTTTTGTGATAATATTGGTTTATGACACAGTAGATGATTCAGAGGTATAGGATCACATCTCTTCAGGTATTTACTACCACACCGCACCTACCACTAATCACCCATAGTTCTCCACTATATTGTTAACCCTCCTCCATTTGCTGTTCACCTTTCCCTTCCCACTTTGGTATTATCAGTTTTATAGTCAGATTTCTAGGGTTTGTTTTTGGCTGACTGTCTTATTTCTCTATATACAACATATGACTGAAGCCAAGTATTTGTCACCTTCTGGCTTATTTTACTTAGCATAATCTCCTCCATTACCATCCATGCTTTCATAAATGGCAAGAGTCCATCATTTTATGGATGAATAGTATTCCACTGTTTACACAAACCACATGTTCTTGATTCTCTCATCTGTCCTTGGGCACTGCTGGTTGTTTCCATAACTTGGCTATTATAAATAGTGCTTCAATGAACAGAGAAGTGCATATGTCTCTTTAAATTAGTGTCTTTGCATTCTGCGACATTTATTGCCTCACATTTCTGGAAACTTGGTGTTGAAAATGAAAGTTTCAGAAGGGTTATTCTCTCTCTGAAACACTGGGTAGAACTTCTTCCTTGCCTTGTTCTCCCTCACCACTATTGTTAGTGGGAATTCTTTGGTGTTCCTTGACTTAGAGCTGTATCAGTCCAAGTTCTGCTTCAGTTTTCACATGGTATTCTTCCTATATGTCTTCATGACATCTTCTCGCTGTATGTGCCTGTCTCTATATCTAAACTCCCTCTTCCTTTATATGGACACCAGTCATATTACATTAGATCCTGCCTTGACCTCATTTTTAACTTGATCACATTTGAAAATTCGTATTTCCAAATGATGTCACATTGAGAGGTTAAGGGGATTAAAACTTCAACATGTCTTTTTTTGTGAACACAATTTAACTGATAAATTGAACATAGTTGACATAGTTGCCCTTAAAGAATGACTGCTCAGCTGGACCTAAAAGGAAAGAACTTTATTTGTCCAGTGACAAAAGAGGAAGACAGAGAGATTGAAAACATGGGTGGGATTTGATGTGTTGCAACTGGCATGAAGATGAAGAGACCCAGTAGTCAAGAAAAGCATGTATCCTTTAGGGTAGAGTATTATTAGCATACAGCAAGGAAAGAGACATTCAGAGCTATCTAGCTACAAGGATTTAAGTTTTTCTAACAACATGGATGATTCTGAAATTAAATTATTTTCTCTTGAGTAATCAGAAAAGTGTTTTTTTCTAGCAAATATATGATTATCACGAAAATATTTTCTCTTCAATCTATCGAAATTTACAAATTATCAATATTTATCATCTTTAAAAATAGCTATATATCCTACTAACAATAATGAATTATGCTCATAGTAACTTGAAAAACAAACTTTTCTTCCACCTTCATGATTATCTATTACAAATCCTACTTATTATAGTTGTTTCATCCTTTCACTAGATTCCAAACAACAACAAAAAAAATCAAATGCAAATAATTAAAATTTGCATTAAATGATATGTCTTTTCTCTGAAATAATTGTTTCAGCATCCATACTTTGATATAATTTTTAAGTAGATTTAGATTATAGGTCATTGGCATATTAGGTTCAAAAGCAAAACATTCTAAATATTTTTTCAACCTTGTTGGCCCCATGCTGGTTTTCCATACTGCATTTTACTTCTTTATTGTCTATTCTGCTCCAGCAGTTTTAGCAGATATGTGTGTATCATCAGACTCAGTGCCTTTCCATTGACATTAATAGTGCTTGTAGATATGATGTGATTGCTAAAGCTTTTCTATAAATTGGTAAAAATGTCCCATGCATTCTGTATAACACAATCCTAGCATTAAAATATTCACCCAGCAAAAGTGACTTGAAAAAGACATTACATTCTGCCTTACTGCAATCAGAAAGAGGTATTCACAGTTAAAGATCAAACTCGCAAAACTTAAACACAATAGGACACTGAGCAGATAACATTAAGGTGGCACCCTGTTGAGAATAGGTACAAGAGGCTTTGAGCCTTGACTGTAAATTTAGGTTGACTTTGCTTAGAACCTGCATTTTTATTTTATGAGTCTTCTGACATGATTTGTACCTCATTTTACTCCATTTAAATTAACAAGAAACTTTACTATGCTACGCCTGAAACCTCTTGTAGGTATCTACGTTCAATAGAGCTAAACCTGTGATTCTCTTAATTTATTTTTAATTTATAATGCTTGAAGACCTTTCTGTTTATTACTTTCTTTTCAAGATTTTTAAGCTCTTTATGAGACTCTCTCTAGAGAATCAACCTTTGAAGATGATTGTTTCTTTTCCCCAATCACAGTGTTTTCCAGAGATCTTGGGTTGTCCCACTAGATACTTATATATAATTTTTGCACATTTGAATTTGTTGTAACTGACATTTACCCATTCCCCTGCAGGGAAATTCCTTTACTAGTCCATTTAAGTATTTATACAGCAGTTTCCCCATACCTCTAGCTTATGCATTAACCCTTCGATAACTTGATCACTTGGTCTTGTCTTCTACCTACCCGTAATTCTAAGATTACACTGGAGTTTCTACCAAAATATGCTTTTTTCTTTTCTTTTGCCTGTATCTACTTTTTCTGTTTTTAGAAGTTACAGTCATAAATCCTGACCCCTCTGACCTGACCAGATTTATAGTTGCTTATCTCAACTCAGAATTTTATTTATTTATTTTTTTAATTTTAATTTTAATTTTTTTTAAAGATGTATTTATTTATGCATACAAGCTTGGGTATAGGCCAGAGGTGTAGGACAGTAAGAGGGTTCACCAGAGACAGAGTGGGGAGCAGAACAGGCAGATCAATGGAAATACACTGCTGAGGGGAGCAGCTGGTGAAGCAGGAGAGGTCTGCCATGCCATGTGGGAACCTCCCCAGCTGGGTGTTGAACTCGTGTTGCCGCTCCACAGCACATCGCTTAACCGCTGTGCCACCAGGAAGGCCCCGCAACTCAGAATTTTAGACCATTTTACCTGCTTAATAATTTAAGCAATGAAACTTATTTTCATGTTGAGTATACTACAGGCTACTAAACTCTTCAAGGGTAATCATGAATCATGGCATTTTCAAAAATATTTAATAGTCTAATGATATTTTAATTTCATAAATTTCAGCTGGTATCTTCTAATTCAAGCTTATAATTGTTCTTTATTTAGAAAAATAGGAAACAAAAATCGTTATTTAAAATAGAAAAAAAAATGAAGACAGAGAATTATATGATGAATGGAGAAGAGATACTAAAATAATTCCTGACTAGATATTGAAAATGTTTGTATTTACCACCTTCAGTCAATAATGGCACTCATTTTCTAACTCATAATTCAGACTTAAGTCAAATGGAATGTTACACATAGTCTAAAGTGTCCTGTTTTGTTTTGTTTTGTTTTTTTTTTGCTTTCATAACTTTCTAGAAATAGAACTTATGTCATATTTGGCTTATATATTTAAGTTTCCTTTACTTTTCAAAGGAAGTTACAGATCCTTTAAGAACACCTATATTTGTCACTTTAATTATTGCTTGTTTATTAAAATTAGAGACATAAACGGAGTTTGTTGAGCACTTTAATAGGAAAAGGCCAGGTAAGGAGAGCAAGGGTTGTCTGGTAATCGATTGAAAAGATAAAAGAACAAGGCAGATTTGTAAAATATGAAAGAAGAAGATCAAGTGTTTGGATGAATAGTCATCCTGGCATGACCCCCAAAGCATTTATTTCATTAACAAGGAAGGATGTGTGTCTATTGTGATTACTTTCTCAACCCTGGTTGGTGATGGGGGGACATAGGTAATCAGGTGACCTAAAAACTGATATGTAGGGCCTCCCTAGTGGCACAGTGGTTAAGCACTGCGCTGTGGAGCTGTCAGCAGCAGCGATTTGTGTTCGACGCCCAGCTGGGGAGAATCCCACATGGCGCGGCAGACCTCTCCTGCCTTGCCCGCTGCTCCCCTCAGCAGTGTATTTCTGATCTGCCTGTTCTGCTCCCCACTCTGTCTCTGGTGAAGCCTCTCACCGCTCCACACCTCTGGCCTGTACCCCAGCTGTTTGTATAAATAAATAAATCTTTAAAAAAAAAAACAAAAAAAACCTGATATGTAGCATGTTCTTTATTTTATTATTTTTTATTTTTATTTGTTCCCTTGCAAATTTTATTTTTTTAAATGCCTGCCTATCAATGCCATGTCTCTTTTAGATGCTTGCCATTTTTGTTATCTGAAAGTCATCACTGAAATTTAAATTTCCATTTTTCCTTTATAAGCCACTATAAGTCTGCATTCACCCTGTAAAACAGAGGAGAATACTGCATATATTAACTGTACTTTCTTCCATGCTATTTGGGTTGAAGTTATAGGTTAAAGACAAGACTTATTAAGACATATTTAGAAATAGAACTAGTAATCAACTTGAAAAGTTGAAGCCTTGATAGAAGAAAAGGCTTTGGCATCTACATTTATTTAAAGTAGAGGTAATCAGGGGGATTTAACTGCAATAATCGAATACGACATCTTACAGCTGTTGCTCTCCTGATGAACAGCATCCTGAATATTTACTGCTTCCTGCTTCTATTTGCACAAAGACTGAGATTTTCTTACCATAGTGAGATTTGTTTCTCCATCTTGGCGCTAGTGTGGTTATCTAAAGGTGAAATATTGAGTTGCACTGGGGACAGCTGATGTGGAGGTATCAGAGAATGGTCTTGAGTAGACACAGTCAATTAACTTATCTGCTTTTGTTGAGATCAAGAACTCTGTGTGTATATGTGTGTGTGAGCACATTCACATATTAGTGTGTGCCAGTGCAGGTTTTGTAAGTGTAATAATGGCTAACATAAGTAAGAACAAAAGGTAAAGTATTTTAAAATTAACAAACAGATATATCACCTGAGAGCTGAAGAGCTCCTGATTTATCACAGATTTGAGGTATATGTCACCCCTTAGGTAGCCTCATTGTGCCTCAGCATTAAGTTAGACATAGGTGCAAAGACAAAGTATGGACAATGTCAAATTCCCAGAACTAAACATTGTTGATACTTATGCTATGTTGACTTAGCAGGAAGAAACTTAGACTATTACCAAATCCTGACAGAGCAGACCACTATATGGACCTCACTATATGGACCTATATGTGCAGTGGTTAAGCGCTGCACTGTGGAGCTGTGGGCAGCTGCGATGCGAGTTCGATGTCCAACCGGGGAGATTCCCACGTGGTGCGGCAGACCTCACCTGTCTCACCCACTGCTCCCCTCATCAGTGTATTTCCGTCAATCTGCCTATCCTGCTCCCCACTCTGTCTCTGGTGAACCCTCTCGCTGCCCCACGCTTCTGGCCTGTACCCCAGTTTGCATGCATAAATAAATAAATCTTTAAAAGAAAAAGCAGACCACTATGCTATAGGAGGATCTTGCCAAATGAATTAGCTGGCCCAAATTCAGGAAATAATAATGTTTTCAGAAAGAAGACCAATATTTTTTAGCAATTTGACAAGCCAAGGAACTAACCTTTGAACCTAAGAAAACTTTCTAGACCCATGGACAATGAAATTGCATAAAGAATGATTTATATGAACACCACATCACACTTAGGAGTATTGACTTTTTACATGATGATTTGGCAATTACACCAAATTCCAGACCTGTATTTTCAAGTCTTTAATGACATTTCTGCCATTAAAGCAATCTGGGAGGAGGTTTGCTAATGTAACTAGCACAACAGAGACTGGTATCACTTATCATTTATCCCCCAGCTTAGCTCCTCCTCCTGATTTCTTGCTGATGGTTTCTGATACTCATTTTTAGTCACTGAAGCTCAAGACCTCTGAGTGCTCTTTGATTTATCTCTCTCATTTCCCCCACTGCCAATGATTCATCAGAGGTTGTCAATTCCTTCTCCCTACTGTCTCACACCGCCCTTTCTTCCTGTACATTACCCCAGCCCTAGTTAACAGTCTTATTATCGCTAACCTAAACTACTGCTATAACTCTTCTCCCTGCCTCCAGTCTCACTTCTAATCTACTCCTTCAGCATTTGACTGCCAAATTAATCTTCCTAAAGTACAACTTTGATTATGTCACCTCTGCTCAATAACCTTCAAATCTCTTTTCTTTGTCTACCAAATAAAGTTCAAACTTTTAGCCTTTGACATTATGAGGTAGGCTTATTTTTGAGTTTAACATTAATAATTTTGTCCGATTGAAACTCTTGCAAAACTGAACAAATCAACATTCTGCAACCATGCCTGGAAGTTTCCTTCCACTGAAGGATTTAGTGTTTATTTTTTCTTCCGGGAATGTTTTTAATGCTGTCTATTAAAATACTCTTGAGCTCTTCAGTGGGATCTTTGGCTTTCCCTGAAGGGTCTTGGGCACACAGGCTGGACTGTTTCCATGAGTGCATATACGCACCCATAGGGTGTGAAGTGAAGCCCAAGGTGAAAAATTAGGGGATGAGATAAAATAATAGGAGCTGGAAGCCAGAAGTTAAGAAGTCTGAGAAATTTATGATTTCTAAATTTGAATATGATCTTCCAGGTCATTGTGAAATTATATTCATCAAGGTTGAATGATAAGAAAAATAAAATATTAAATAAAATATAAGTTTGTTAATTTCCAAATAATATAAAATGTAAGCCTTCATTTATATTTTTGCTCTGAGCCTAACAAATGTTACAAACAGGCTGACTTTTTATCTATAAAACTCAAAACGAGCACATTCTCAAGTGATTGATCTTATTAATATTTGTTGATTGTGAGTAGTCTACTGTTCTTTCTTTAAAACTGCAGAGAATTAAAAAAATATATATATCTTTCTTAGGGTGCTAATCATAATCCACTTTAATTTCTTGCTTTTGGTGTATGTCTTGGCATCTATATGGTAATCTCTGTGAAAGCAATATGAGTAATACTATTCATCTGACATTATTAGCAGAGTAATGGGAAGTTCAAAATTTATTTATTGCATGAAAAAATAGAAAATCAGATTTGACTTTAGAAAGGATATATGGGTGCATAGAATTTGACAGGCCTAAAGTAGCTCAGAGAACAGGAAACTTACTCTAGGAAAGTTAAAGATACATCTTGGGCTTGTGACTACTCACAGCAGCTGTGGGGCTAGAATTCAAATGTTCTGATGTTCTTCTCTCCAGGTACATGCTGTGTTAGCACATTGTGTGAAACATTGCTCAGGAATTGTCATTAATAAGACAGATCACTAATATCCTAAGTATTTGTAGCAGTACTCCCTTTCACAAGTGTTGTGAAGTAAAATAAACTCAGCTAAAGATGCTAAGCTTATAAAGACTAAAACTTTCTGGAAGAGCTTAGTTTGTTCACATTCATAATTGACACACATTGGAAATTTAGCCAAGTGTACTCAGTGTTGACATATAGTTTATCCACAAGACAGCAGGATTATGTTGTGGCACTTGCCTTCAGAAAGATTTAGCACGAATGTCATTTAGAACACCCAAACTGAATATGTGTTTGTATAAGGCATTACTGTGAGTAAATATTGTCAGGTTAGGAATAATTTCTATAGCAAGAAGGCACTAGAGAAAAAAGTTTATAACCCTAATATCTGTTTAAGCATATAAAACTAATGCCTTTGCGCCTGGATAGATATTTATATGTACACACATACACACGTGTATTGCAATCTATCTAATGGTTGGGGAGGGGGGAACATAATATTGAAATTGTAATAATCTGTAAGAGGAATATTGATACTGGTCCTTGTAGCACTTGATAAATCATTCATTTAGATGTGAAAATAATTGTGTTTTATTGTGTTTCTCTGTTACCAAAAGAAAATAAGATTAAAGTGTTTGGCAATGTATAAATTGCTTATGTTAAGGAAATATTCGTTGGTGGTTAGAGTATGTGATATGGCAATCATTTCTAACAGGGATATTTCCTTTTAGCAAGTTAGTATTGTGACAGCATTTAGTCTTTCAGTTAAATATGTAAACTGAAATTTACTTTTTTACTCCTTACTCCTTGTTTTAGACATTATTTCTCTTTGATAATACACATACTGAAAGTAATGGGGGGGGGGGTTGGAGTTAGCTGTTCTTCTAGAATAGGTGCCTCACCTGATTTGACAATTTGAAGTCATTCTTGTCTAGAATGAGATTGAGAGTCTGCTTATTAGACGGAAGTATAAACTTTAGCCTTCAGTTGTTGATTTTGACCAGAGTATGCCATAGTACACTAAATAACACTTTTTTTTCAAAGGAAGGTATAAAAGGGAGTCCTCACGTTTGTGATTTCAATCACTCAAACACATGGGTTATTGAGTAAAGTCCCTAGGTTCTACTTAAGTATGAGGATCTTGAACTTGGTAAGAACCTGAAAAAAGTCTGCTGAAGTGCCATGCTCGGATGGAAATGACAGTCGAACGGATGCATTTTCAGGGCATGTTTACAGCACACCTTGCAGAGACCATGGCCAAGGGAAATGGAGCAGTGCTCCTCAGGGAGATGTGGGCACATTGCCACGTATCCAGTTCCTCCCTGGGGTAGCAACCCTGTTACCAGCTCTGTAGCTGCTATCCTGAGTCCCTTAGCTCAGCTTGCTATCTCAGGTATCAGACAGAACACCTGCTGGGAAGTGGTTACATGAGCCTCAGGAGGCTACTGTGCAAATCTAGGGAACTGCTAATTGCGTCTCTTCCCATCTAACTTAGACACCTGCTTCCTTTTCACTTGGCCGATCTCCACCTTTGCCTCGAGACTAATGGCTTTAGTGTGATCTCATCTTTTTCAGTTACCTTCCTGGTATTGCAGTTACATGATACCTTGGTATGCTGCCTGACATAGAGAAGAATTCAACATCAATTTTGGACTTCATTGCTCAGTATTGAGATAACACAATACCAAAAAGACCTCTCTGTAAGGCAGAACTCAAGGAAGTTCAGGTTCAGATGAAACAGTACTGTTCATTTAATGTCACAAAGTTCTGATTTAGTTTCCTTCTTTTAAAATTAGATATTGTTATTCAGCATTGGATAATGTACTTCTACATAAAATTATTTCCTATACAAGATGATACAACATTGAGAAAATGAGAAAAGTGACAGTGTCAAATTGGATAAATAATTATAACTGTGCCTCTGAGTGTTGTCTCTGGCTCTAGACTGCCTGGGTTTGAATATTTCTTCTTTTACTGATTAGCTGTGTGACTTTAAGCAAGTTATTTAACATATTTGTGACTTACCTCCTCATTTGTGAAACAGCAATAGTAATAGTACTTATTTATTTCATTGAATTGTTATGGGATAAAATGAGTTATGTATTTATAATAATTAGAAAATTACTGGCACATAGAGAATGCTAAATAACCACTGTGAAAATATTATTTGCTCTACTTCCTCTAATTACTTTCCTTAGTAATCTGTTTATATAAATTATAATTATTTTGTTTTAACTATGTAATATTATAAATAGTTTATATGTAACCTTTTTTCTTATATTTGTCTAAAAAGCTAAATAATTTCCAATTGAACAAAAGTTTGATAATGTAGGTCACCATTTTTTACTCCCTAAATTGTTCCCTAAATTTACTCCCTAAATTGCTGTACTTTGTTATGATATATAATGAGTTGATATATCTCTTTAAAAGTAAAATAGTTTCATCTTGAATTAATTTATAGATGTAGAATTCCTAGGTTAAATGGTACAAATATTTTTGAGCTTTTTTAAATGTTTGACTTTCTAAAATGTAGTGGCATTCTAATTTGCCGCTAGTCATATATGAGCATTCAAATTTAAAAAAGATCTAAATAATTCAGTGGGATATAGTTTAATTGCTTTATTTTATTAGCAAATAGAGGAAGCATATTTGATAAATATCTACCTGTGTTGAATATATTATGTTCCAAAGAAGGGGGACTCGGCAAGATGACAGTTAGGGAAATGCCCATGTGGAAAGTTAGGCATGTCACTCAGTTAAATACTGAACATAACTTTTGCTAGCAAGGGGCTCAAAAACTAGGTGCTTTTTATGGGATGATTTTTCTTAGGTCTTCATTTAATGATCTTCTGATATAATTTTAAAGTCCTATATTTATATATTTTGAAATAAGTTCATGAACCTCCTTACTTCAAAATCTGTTCAGTAGCTCTGCTTTTCATGCAATTTTATTGTAGACTTCACTTTTTCATTCACTCAACAAATAAATTTTAAGCTTCATTGGCTGCTGGTTTCTTGGAATACAGAGATGAATAACATCAGTCCTTATCAAAGAATTCTCAATCTGGTGATAATGGTTCACATAAATGGAAGAAGGAAGTGATCAGTCAAAAATTATCTGCAGCAGGTGATCTAAAACCTGAGCAGTTGTCTAAAGAGAGTAAAATAGCAGACATTCACAAAAGGGAAGACAGAACACTATAACTTTGTTTCTTGCAGTGAAAAGTTCTTTCAATTTTATCCTTACGTTTTTTTTTAAATCATAAAAAATTTATAATTCTGCTAAAATTATGGTAACAAATGATAAATATACTCTATGGCTTGTGGGGACTGTGTGATATAACAGATAATGCTTATTTCTAACCCTCCCATTGACAAGACTGATTTCCTAAAATGAAATCAGGGCAAGAAAGGAACTTTTTGCAATATCTCTGGGTATTGATATTTCTCCTTGATTCTAATCTTCCAACTCTTGACAAATCTCTTATAAATTGTCCTTTCCCTTTCCATATCTCCAGACCCCCATGAGTATTTAAAAGGCACATGCTACATCAAAGCAAGCACACAATCTTTAGCTCAGATTTGAAAATCAGTTCTACAACTCTACAACATTTCTTGCCATTATAATCTAGGGTGTGCAACATTATCATTCATGCCCTTTATTCCAATTTTAGGTTGGCCATTTTAGCAAATAAAAATATAGAAAAAATAAGTTTGAATTTCAGATTAAAATATGAATGAATTCTTAGTATCATTATGCATCTTGCAATATTTGGTACTTACTTATACTGAAAAATTATTCATTGCCTCTCTGAAATTCAGATTTAAATAGGCCTCCTGTATTTAATCTGGCAACTCTAATCCAAGCCTTAGAATAGAATTTGTCTAAACTTTCCATATGATGGCTCCTTACTCTTGAGTTTACCTCCTAAGAGTCAAATCATCAATTCATAAGGGCTCTTTCCTGGTGATTAGTGATACAGAGAGGAGAGATAAGTGAGAAAATACAATAGGAAGTATAGCCCTTGAGAAAGAAAGAGCTCCCCCATTTGATCCCTTCCAAGTAACATCAACTTTTTTATAAATTGGGCAATAGAAGTGGCTTAAACTAGAAGTGATTTAATACTAGTTTCATTATCAAAGATACATTTTCTAAGATTTTTTTCCACTTGTTACAAATGAACGGTAGACAAAATAGACATAGAGGTGAAAGGATAGAAAGGATATCTTCCAAGATTGAATCATTGCTTAAAAAATGAAAAAAATCACTGCCTGGAATATTCCCCAAGTGATGCTGCTCTGCTGAAATTTAACAACTGGGATTTAGATATAAGGCCCCTGTAATATTCATTTTGACCTCATGTAGGGCTCAATTGTTGAGAGAAGTGGGAATCACGGTTATAATGTCTTTACTAGTGACAAGTTTCAGGGTGGTCTAAATCAGAGAGGCGGAACCGTATACCAAAACCCAAGGGAACAAAGTCAAACAGGAATCAAAAGTTTGGCATTATGTACCTGGGCAGTGGGTGGGGCTACGTGGCAGGAGAGTCTTTACTTGTGTGTGACCTAACTTTAGGGTACAAATGGTCTTTAAGTTTCTGAAGACATTTAAGCACAAAAAGAAGAAAGTCTGTATTCACCTATCACCCTGAGCAAAGATTTAGCAGATGAAACTACAGGTGTTTTACTCAAAAGAACATAAGAGGAAGACTGGAGGCGGTTCAACATTTCATTTGTTCCTTATGAAAGTCTCTAGCCAAGGACATTACAGACCTTTATAGATTTTATACAGCATTCTATGTTTGAAAGAAAATTTTCATTGCTTCTATCTCTTCTTAGATATTTTTACTTAATTCAATTAAGCCGAACAATTTTAAATTCACTACACACTGTAAAATCCTGAATATAAGTTTGTAAATACTTGACCATTTCTATTAACATCTTATTGCTAGTCTTTCATTTATTGTAGGTAAATTGCTATATGCTCTGCACTAATTTGTTGTGTAAAGAAAATTCTCAACTATGCAAAGACTCAGAAAGTTGTACAGTGCAATGCCTCTGGATTCAAAAGAGGAAACAAAATTAAAAGCTCAAAACGGTATTAATATAAAGGATTTATAACACATTACTTCTGCTTAGACATTTGTCAAGTTTGAGTAATCATTATAAATATGTCAATTTCATATAAATATTTAAAATAATATTTTGTTACTGAATTAGAGTGATGTAAGTAGGAAGGGGGAGTAAGGAGAAAAAAGAAACAAAGGTGGGTAAGATCTAATGATGCACCTCAGCTTGGATATTGACAAAGATATATAGGAATAAGTATATATATTTTTTAGAATTTTAATCTATTTATCTTTTATATTTCTAAAATTTTTAAATAAATAAATAGAACATGTAGCAAAAGACAAAATAAAAAGAGTAAAAAGGAGGCTGTTCAAAATCTTATGGAAATATACAAAATGTATTCTTATGGAAGATCAAAAATATGGTCTTCTCAATATTGAAATTGAGCGATCTAGATTTTCTAAAACTCTAAAATAATGCTAATACTGTAAACAAGGTAAACTACTTAGAAATGAAAAATAGTCTCTGAAATAACTAGTTTATAAAGTGGAGATCAAAACTAGAGTTAATGACCCTTGACATATTTCGTCAATGGTGGTTGCATTCAAGGGTCTATCAAAATAGTATGATGTTAGCAATAGTCAAATATAAGTATACAAAATCAATTGATTTTCAAACCAGTGGCAACCATTGAAAGATATAGTATGGAGTATTCTTTATATTCAATAGCAACAAAAAACTCATATGCTATTTAAAAATGTCACTAACAAGAAAATGGGTAAGACCTATAGGGAGAACTTAACTGAGAAAGATGAATTATTTAGCAAAACAGAGAGTTATACCTTGTTTCTGAATGCAAATCTTGAATAGTGTAAAGATAAATTTTCTTTAATGTGTGGGCTTGTAATGGATAATGGGGCCAAAGCTTTTAGAAAGCTTTACAACTGTATGTATTCCTCACTGCTTGTATCATTTTAGTTCTACATATGCTTTTAGTATCAGATGGAACTCTTAAAGGTTTTGAAATCTTATCTTGAATACTACTATCTAAACATTATGTAATAATTATTGAATTATGCCTTAAACAAGGATAGAAGTATGCATAATGGACTATGGTAGTGGATTATGGGTAATTTTAGTGATGGATGCACCATGGTGACAATGCCTGATGGGTATCTAATATGACCTCTATTGAAATAAATTACTTATGAAAATAAACAAATATATTCTAGGTTAAAATGTGTGTGTTGAAAGGGGAGTGGGGATCAGAATTCCATCAAGTTCCCTATTACACAAAAATGGAGAGATGAAATTTCTGTGAAGAGATCATTTGTCCAGATGATAATTTCTTTCATAGCTTGCCAGTATTGCTTAAATCTTGCCACACAATTAAGCACTTTTAAAGAACCTGTTAAACCTATTAAAGAAAGACTGAAGTACCCTCCACAAAAGACAGGGGTGAAATGGTTGAGATGGGTGTACCTTTATTGACATGGGGAAAGCCAACTGTGAGCTCATTCAGCACTTCCTTACCTTCTCCAGAATGGACAGTGATGTGGCCTGAACAGAGGTCATGGAGGTCAGTAGTATACTGAAGAGTTTATCTAAGTACTCACTATTTTCTGCAGGTCTCTGCACATAAGAAAACACTGTGTCAAAGGCAGAAAGGGATGTCAAGAAAGAATGTTTTATAATCTAATTTTTCCTACTTAATTACAGAATCCAGAATAACATGGTTTCTTAAGAGAACTCAAACCCAGGTGTTGGTTAGGGAAGATGAGGAAAGACTATGGTTTCTGGATTGAAAGGCTTTTAGGACAGATAACTGGACGATTCTAACAAAAGCCTATTTAACTTGTGATGCACTAATGAAGTAACTTCACCTTATTATTCATTGATACAACTTTCTGTTAGTTTATTTCATATCTCTTATCACTACATGGTTATTTCAGTTGTTTGTTTAGTTGTTTTTTGTCTGTTTTCTCCCAGTGCATAGATTCTTTTTTTAATTTTAATTTAAAAAAAAATTTTTAATTTTAATTTTTTAAAATTTATTTTCTTATATCTTTGTTATTTTTTGGATAGTATTTAATTTCTCCCCTCCAGTGTGGTCCTTGTAATGTCCCACTACCATGGCACCCATGATCTATCACCACCTTCCCTTGTCCTCTTCCCTCCCCTATTTTGACCCCTTTTACTCCCCCCTCCTGCTCTGTGGTTAGCTTGCAAGTTTTGTCTTCTATTTTTTTTTTTTTTTTTTTTACTTGACACTTTTGGATTCTCTATTCCACATAAAAGTGAGACCATCCAATATTTATCTTTTTTTCTCCTGACTTGTTTTGCTTAGCCTAATCCCTTCCAGTTCCATCCATGTTGTTGCTAATGGCAGGAGTTTATTGATTTTGATCGCTGAGTAGTGTTTCATTGTATATATACCACAAGTTCTTGATCCATTCATCTGTTTTGGGGCAGTTGTTTTGTTTCTCTATGATAGTTCCAATTCAAAGATTCTAACCTTCCTGAGGAATCATAGATTGTTCACCAGTGTTTCTGGTTCTGGCATGATACCTGAACCAGAGTAAGTAGTATCTCCATAGTACTTATTAAATAAACAAATGGATGAATAATTAATTAAATAAATAATAGAGATATAAACTATTTGACAGGTGACATGAACAAATTTGGCTGTTTGGGGAGGAAGTCTAAGTTAATCTCAGCCTCTCTGTAAGTAAAATAGACTTGAAATGGATAAATTGCACACCAAATTTTGAAAATATATTTGGTGTGGTGTGACCGAAATTCTCTGAATACCCTGTGAAATCCACATTGCTAAGGGTGAGGTAAAACAGAGGAAAAATGAGTAGATCCCAAGCTATCTGTCTTGAGAGACTTGACAAACATGTTAAGATATGGCTAAAAGAAAATTATCAGATTTTTAAACCTCAAACGAAAGGTCACCGAGACAGAGATTCTTATCGTTGTAAATAATTTGCCATTAAGATACTTTTTACGTGGACAAGTCTATACAGCAAGGAAGCTCTGAGGAAGAGTATATAATCACCATTTTTCAGTATCCACATCTTTGAGTAATCTGCTCACCACCTTGAGAATGGGTGGGGTCCATGGCTTGTTTCTATCAGTAGAAAATAGCAAAAAGTTGTAGGTGTCACTCTCATGATGATGTTATATGGGAAAAGTGATGTCACTCCCATGAGTTCATAATTTATAAAACTGTTCTTGTTACCTCTCACCCTCACTCTCTGGCCTCAAAGAAGCAAGTGACTCATGAATAGCTAATAGTAAAGCCCATGCAGCAGGGAGTGACAGATGCCTTCTTGTTGCTGAGGGTAGCCTCTGGCCCACAGCCGTCGAGAAAATGAAGCTCTAGTCTACAGCAGCAAGAAAATAAGTTGGGCTAACAACCTGAGGGTGCTCAAAGCAGATCTCTCCTAGCCATCTCCAGATGAGAAAGCAGCCTGGCTGACACCTTGACTGGGCCTTGAGAGACCCAGAACACAGAACCCGGTTAGGCTATATTTGGTTCCTGACCAAGGAAATTGTAATGTGATGAATGGGTGTTATTTTTCATCACTAAGTTTCTGATAATTTGTTATACAACACAGAAAGCTAATACAAACCTTAACAAAACCTTTAAACCTTTAAAGATAACCTACAAACCTTTAAAGATATTCATTGAGACTCCTGAGCAAGATCGGGTAAACAAACTATGCTTATATAACCAAAAAATGGCAATTATTAAATAAATTGTGATACAATTAAATAAATATTCAAAAGCATGTCCTCAATGATAATGCAAAGCCTTTGGCAAATGCTCACTATTTTGATAAGTTAGAGTAATGGTGTGTAAAACCAAAAATTACCATAGGACTATTCATCAGTTACAGACATACTCATTTTCTGTCTTTCTAAAATATCCATATTCAGAAAGTACTTCATGTGGAAAGGAAAATACCTAGTACTTAATTTTAGTTTTGGTCATATATTAGTGAGGGATCTATGTCACCATCTCCCTTGAGTGGTGAGATTGGTGAGAGAACAGTGTGCTGGTAAGTTCAGAATCTGACTTCTTGGCTGGAATGTCGAGCTCTGCTCTGTCAAATACTGTGACCTTGATAATTACTAATGCTCTGTTTCTAATTTTTCCCATCTGAGAAATTTGGATACTATCATAGATACTTTATGGGGGTGTTAAAAGAATAAATAAGTAAATAATATATAGAGTACTTGTCATATAATAACCAATAGATTCACATTCCCTTTAAAAAATCTTCAATAACTACAAAGTGCGATATTTCAGGCACCTTTCATTTCTGTCATTTATCAATACATAACTTAGAACTGGGAAATTCCAAATGTTTCTCTATCCATATCTATATGTTGTCACATATAAGTCAAATAATGTAGGACATATATTATGAGAATTCTAAAGATTGTCATTCTTCATATTTGACATTTATTTGACATTTATTTTCCATTCTATTTTTTTTCCTAATGTAAGAGAATAATAAAAACTTAGAGCTGAGAGGATCTTGCATTGTCCATCCACTGGTCATAGTATTATCTATCCTGTTTTCTATTTCTGTATTTCTGTGAATACAACTGACAACTGTGTGACTGTTAACACTGCAACCATCACAAAGGTCTGCTTTTTATTTCATCCATAAGATCACACATCATAAGATCCAGCAATTAATCATCTTCTCATTTATCTCATTCATATTCTCTCTCTTGCTTGCTTGCTTCATACTTGCACACGGTGAAAATTTATGCACGTGTTTGTTTTCTGTTTCTTTAGTTACAAGCTCACTTATCAACAGTGTCAAAGCATTTCCTTTCTTGGCTTCTTCCTGAAGGAAATGTTTATTATGAATTTTTAAAATCCACAACCAAAATAGGATTTCATAAAAGAAGTGCTGACAGAAACTTATTTATTCTCTTGAGAATGCAACACTGTGCATAATAAACATTTAGTAAATTGTTAAACAGCATATGATGAAATGTTAACATAAATAAAAGAGAGTACTTAAATGAATTTTCATTCTTTTTGTTTTTCCCTTGCTGAGCTATAGAGCCATTTCAATAAATAAAAAAGAAAATAGTGGGAGAAGTGAGAGCAAAATTCACAAAAAAAACCACATAAGTCCATCTCCCACACTGGCTCTTTCCTTTTATTCATGCCTTTTTTTTTTTTTTTTTTTTTTTTTTTTTTTTTTTTTTTTTTTTTTTTTTTTTTTTTTTTTTTTTTTTTTTTTTTTTTTTTTTGGTAAGAGCTTGTTATTTTTTCAGTGAGCAATTGCAACCACTACTATAACAACAGCAACACAAGGAAAAGTAAGGATTTAAGCTGGATTTTAATAGACACTTTAATAGGCACTACTAAAAGGATCTCTTTATTCATAGCAATAGTACTTATCAGACATGAAGGAGCCTTTTTTATGAGCAGGCTTATTAAAAATAGCCCCCATGAAAATTTACTGGAAAAAAGAAACGAATGATGACCACTGGGCATATTGACACACTTGTTGTAAAATATAATTTAAGTATTATTTTCACTAAAGTGTGGGTAACTCTTACAACTAATTAAATGCTCAAAATATTCAAAAATTCTCCTGTAGAATTACATTTTAAAATTCAGTTGGCAAATTTCTGCTAAAATTTCAAAAGGAACAAGTTCACAGAGGTGGTGCTGTAGTATTTTCAGCATAATAGGCAGCTGTTGTGCCAAATAAATTTATCTGATTTATCAATCTACTGTAATTGCTGCTTGGGAGCCAGCAACTAACTATTTTTAAATGTCTCATTTTCCTCCCTTTTATGAAGGCCTTGTGGGTGAGAGAAAAGCTCCTTGCTTACATTTCCTTTTCTTGTCCTGCTAGTGTTTCCTTAGATAACTCTGTATGAGTTTAGTTTGCAGGTGCATTTCTACATATTTATATTCATATATTTAAACATATTTTAGTTTTTAGATTTTACCATTTGGATCAGAGTCCAGTGCAGTTTATGACTTCAGTTTTGAACTGGTCCAGCCAGCTATGGAACGTTGTGTGGAGGTTACTCAAAACACTAAAAATGGCTCTACCAATTGGTCCAGAGATTCCACTGCTCGGAATCTACCCAAAGAACACAAGAACACTAATTCTAATGGAAAATGCACTCCTGTCTTTATTACAGCACCATTTACAATATCTGAGATCTGGAAACAACGTAAGAGATGAATGATCAAGATGTGGTATATATACACAATGGAAAACCTACTCAGCAATCAAAAAAGATACATTCCTGTCATTGGTGGTAACATGGGTAGAGCTTTCTCCTTTTAAAGGTCCTTTATCATAATCTGAGGCCAACAGCATTTTCCCTGAAGGGGAATATGGCTTTCTCTCCCTCTCAAATTTCCTAAAAATTATTTCTTTTTTCCTCTTGAAGATCATGAGCTTTGTTTGTCTATTGTGCATCTTTCATTTCCACGAGCTGATCTAGCATAGGTGCCTCTCACACAGACAGGGTGTACTGGGTATTACAGAGGTGTTAACATTTGGCATGAGAGCATTTTGTAGCTTCTTTATATGTTACCTACAGGAAGCAGAATGATACATATTAGCTGTTTGGATTTCTGTTTCTTAATATATAGATATTACATATTATATATGATATACATTGATAAGTAAAATAAATAGTATATGTAAAGTGCCTGGCACTTAATAAATGCCCTCACATATTTATGCTCATATTACCACTGAAGAATAGAAAACCCTAAGATATTCAGAACTGGCCTCCCTAAGACATGCCACTTAGCCATGTGAATTATTTTGATCTGAAGTCAGGTGAGACCCTTCAGATTCACAAGAAACTTTAACCACCCCTTTAAGAACCTAGAAGAATGAAAATTGGGAGTATTACCAATATTTTGAGTTTTTATCAGCAATAACCTTTCTATCAGAGAAACCTAATGTATACCAGGTAAAACATCAATTATAGAGCTTCTGATTTTTGTTACGAGCCATGTTCTTCATGTGAGTTTCCCTCCTCTCTCCTTGAAACCCCTACCCTATTCCTTATCTGAGGATATAGATCCTCATTTTGTTTCATTGTGCTATGGAATTCACATGTCTATGTTATCTTACTTATATATTTAATTATTCGATCAGTCTGAGAAGAACCCAGAGGAGCAAGAAAAAAATTTCTTCTCCTCCCCAACATGACTCTGTCTCATATCTCTTTCTCTTCTTATTCCCTCCAGAATGATAGAATTGCCTTCATTTTATATTCCAAAATATATATTTTAGAGCTAGCTTGCTATTTAGTGTTTAAATTTTTCAAAATTCTGTTCCTTTTGAAACATGTAATCTTTCTCAATTTTCATTTGAAAATTCCTCAGGTTTCTTTCAGACAATTACCTAGTAAGTCATAAGAAGTTACTAGCAAATTTGGGGAGGGTTTCTGAAGTATAGTCTGGTGTTATTAAAAGATAAACTAAAACATATTAGAATTGTTAACAGTTTGAGTAAAAATCAATTCAAATTTGGTAGCATCCAAACTAAAAGAAAGAAAAGAGTTCTGAGGAATTGTGCAAAATATAAAACTTTTAAAGGCAAATGATCCTGGAGCAAGGAAATTTTACTAGGCAGAAAAAAAAGAAAGAAGAAGAAAGAAAGTTGGTTAGGGCAAAGTTACTTTCCTTTGGTAGTTGAGTTGTCAGGCATCAATCAGCTAGATTACCTAACTGGTGCTGATCAGATGATTACTGGATTACTGATTGGCTCATTTAACATTTCAATTTCTGGGAATGCCTGAAGCTATCATTCCCAGTTTGGTGATATGCATCTTAAGTAACTCCATTTTGGGCATATTGCTTTGTTTTTAACAATATCTTCATACTTTATAATCACACCAGAATCAATGAAATATCCTTTGATAACTTGTTTTTCTACCCTTACATAAGTTAACAAAATAATAGTGGAAAATATAGGGAAATTGTAATTTTCAAGAGACCTAAGAGGAAAAGACATGCTTCATCAGTAGGAAGAAAGACTAGAAGAGCATGTTTGGATTAGACTGCTCAGTTGCTTAAGAGTAATTCATAACCAGTCATTTCAAAGCGTAAGTTGTCAGTGAGCAGAAGATATATAATGTATGGTAAATGGAAGCAAGACTGCTGATCCATCACTTACAATTTAGTAGGCTAATAACATTCTTATATTCTTCTTTGAAATATTAAAAATATGCATAAAATAGATCTGAGTGTCATTCCACTATAATGTAGTTCTGCAAATTCAGGTTGATATGTATCTAGGGATTTTACTTACTGATGTTTTGACATATGAGATTTTGCTTGTTGCTGAATGAAAACCTAAATCTATTATTGTAGAATTCAAACAGATCGGACAAGGCTTCTTTTATTTTAATAATGGTGATTTTTTTTTTCATATTTGTTTTTACATATCTTATTTTGCTTAGGTGTTTCAAAGAGAAGTAAAAAGTTAGCCGCCTTATTCAAAATGTTCTTATTAAGAACATTGGCAGTAGTGAGCAGAGATTATTTGCACAGATTATAGTGACTGAATGCCTAATTAGGGAAAGTAGGGATGGGGGAAGAAATGTTTGGAGGTGCAAGAATGTTCTGACTATAGCAGAATATAAGTTTCACAAATTAAGGCCCTTTACCCCTTTTAGGGCCTGAGAAACTAGAGACTAGAATAAGGCTAGGCACATGAAGATGTTCAAAGGAAATTTATAAATAAATATGATGTTCATGCTTAAACATTTATATGGGAAAAATATATACTTGGTTACATTTAGTGAAAAGGGCGTTAGACTCATGTAATATGTTATTTAAAAATGAATTTCAGGAATTTAATATAATTTTTTTAAGGTCACATGGTAAAGCTTAGCTTAACTTTATCTGGTTGCCAAACATAACTGACCTTGGTGGAGAACACTTAGCAGAAATCTTTTATCCATTGGGACTGAACAGCTTCTTCAACACAAATGAACCCAAAGAAAGAGGAACATAGGTATAATGCACATGATCTAAGGAAAACCTTAAAATTGGACAGGGAGCTCTCTTCTGAGTCCAAAGTGATAACTTTCATTTGAGTCTGTCCTTAGTCCAGTCTCATAGACTCATGGGAGAGGACCGGAAGTGAAAGTCATAGAAGCTGTTCCACTAAGGTCTATATAAACATAGGAGAATTACTTTGGGTTACCGTTAATAGTACATTGCATAGCACAGCATTACATAGAATTATTTTATTAGATAATTGTTATCATAGCCATGAGGAAATTGAATTAGTTAAATTGCTAAATACTGCAGAATAGAAATATATACTAGAGCCAGCATATTTCATAATTAACTTCCAGTAGTTAAAAAAAATGTAGATTAAGAGTCTGATAAATAAAATATATGGTCAAATATATTCTATGATTTATTGCTATGAAAAGCACATTGTTTTTGCAGATTATTTCATGGATTTCTTTTCCATTTTAGATACAGATAGATTAAATATAGTTTGCTATATAGGAAAATTATATAGTGAATATATTAAAGAGATGCATCCACACAAATACTTTGTGGCAAATGTTAAATCTCAGTAAATATGCAAAATTTTTATTTTCTGGATCATTTCAATATTTTTTACAAAGTTATCAGTTTGATTTCACAATACAACAATTTCACTTAAAGTGGAGGAATATTATTTACTTTTAATAAAAATAGAATCCCAGGACAGAGTTAAAAATCTTGTAACTATATTTTAGTGATATTTATGCAAGGAAGGAAGGAATAAAATTTGTGTTTTTCTAATTCTTTAAGTCCATAGATTTAAAAACCAGTGAGCTAAACAGAGTTTTTATAAATAACTTTGCTCATTGTTCCCTCATGGGTTAAATAAGGCAAGTGAGAAGGGAGAGAAAAAAATTGGTGAAATATTCCATGGGCCCTGCTCAAAACACTAAATTATTATAACTAGGGAGGTGTGTTCTTGTGCAGCTACTTCGGGGCTCTCAGAAACAGATGTTTTATTTTGATTATAGTACCACTGACATTGCATTAATGAATCTTCACTACGTTATAGCAGATATGACTTCAAAAGTTAGGTAGAAATATGGGACATATTCCCTTAAAAAAAAAAAATTCTCTCCGCTACAGTTCATTCTGGTTCTCACCTTGTTGTGGAATGACTGATATTACCGCAAGGGATGCTCTGTACCTCAGAAGCTCTCCCTTATCTTTTCATTTCTAAAGTGGACATGGTTCTATTACCACTAAATATGTGCTTTGTGAGCAGGGATGCCAGGACCTTATTATTATAAAGTCTCATTACTGTATCATTTTTAATATCACCACAGCTGTGGTAAGTTTAATTATTAAATTCTCCCCTCATAAATTCCAGTCACACTTTTATCTTTATTAACCTTTTTCTTAAAGCTTGGATCCTTATCACTAACACATTCTACTTAAATGCCAAGATATGCTTGGCGTTAGGTAAGAAGTATATATATATGATTCTAGTTAAGTATATGTTAAACTATTCAAATATTAGAATTCTAACTTTGTTCACTAATCACATTCCTTACTGTTTGTACATGGATTTGGTATTATATCGATGAATCACATTTATGTTGTCAATCAACAGTCAGCCCCCAGAGAGATTTGACAAAATATGCTTCTAAGGGAAGATCCTTGACTGGCAGCCTGGAAATTGCCCAGAACCAATACAGAAACACCACTGTTATTTGAATCTTAACTGCCAGAAACTGATTGGGTTGTCACTAGTACTTCCCCTCAGGGGCAGAGCCTCATAACTAAATTTATATTTTAAAGAGCCAATATTAGGAAGCCAAGAAACTCTGAGTTCAGTCTCTTGATTATGTCTTAATGCTAGTAAAATCATGGTATGCTGGGGGTGGGTGAGAGGGTGGCAATACCGATTTTAGTATAGAGAAAAAGGTAAAATAGTAGCTAGCAAAATTAGTTGAAGTACAGATACAGTAGTAGGGGATCTATTTTTAAAAGTGCAAATGAAAGCAAATGTTAAAGGGACATTTTTACACCTGCAAACTATAACATATATTGAAATTCTTAGAGCTCAGTGAAAACTTAGAAGCCTGTAAGTGAAAATTAAAAAAAGAAAATAGGCCTTTAAATAAACTGTCTAGAAAACTAGTAAACAAATTGTCAGCAAACAAGAAGTTTAGGCAATGACAAGACAGTGACAGTCAAGTTTGAAATGGGAAATGTTGATTCAGTTTGTATGGATTCAAAAGGATAATTATAAAGGATTTCTTTAAGAGGCCTTGACTTGTGTCTTTCTAATTATATTAACTTAGCATTCTTTTCTTGCCTCAGTGCAGTTTTACAGTCCCAGGCAGGGGTCCATATTTAAGGCAGGGGGTAGAAAGAGGCACAGTGGGTTGGAAAAGCTCACAATCCATTTCCACAGCTTAGCCTGGGGTAAAGCATAGCTATCCTGTGAGATACCACAGAGGAAATTCAGAGGAGAGTGATTTTCTTTAGAAAGAGAAAATGGCAGAATCTTCCCCACATTGTTTTTAGGCTATTCATTGGGAATGTGTTTATGATGTGAGAAACATGTATGAACCATTAGGGAAAAAGGGAAATATAGTGATACCTCTCTGGAACAATTCACTAGGTAATTTTTATGATTCTAGGGTGCAAAATACAAACATTAATGGGAAAGATTATGAGTTTCAATTTAAATCATTGGCTTGCTTTTCATTTTAGCTACTTTTCAGTAGGAGTTGTGGATGTGGTTTATGTTTCTGTCATTGCATTATGCTTTTGTTTTCTTGTTGCTCTTAGCTCATTTTGTCATTTTAATACCATATGCTTCAGACAAATATAAAACACCTTGAAATTAATTTGTCAGCTATAGTGGAAACAAAACACCTGACATAGAAACAATTTCTCCTTTGCAAAGTTCCTACATTGGAAGAGAAAAGCAAGAGTTTGAAAAACTGGGACGAAGTCAGTGTTCCAGAGATGTAGAGAATTTAAGATGTCTTATGTTAGGAAGGACTATCTGCTGTATCTGATCAGTCTTGCTCAGCGTACCAGCTTATGCCAATCTCATGAGTCTATCTCATAGGGAAGTGAAGAGATCAAGGGGTTCAAAGTGTGACTATCATGTTAACAACACAATCCAAAGTCAAGGTTGACCAGCTTGCCACTTGTCCAAAATGTACTGGCCTTTGGCTGTGGATTTGTTTCTTTAAACATAGTTCATTACTTATGCAGGTGTCCCCTAGCTCCTTTTGTCCCACAGTAGGAAATTAGCCTAAGGAAACTTGTCCATATTTGCTGACCCTTAAGCTATTGCTTCCATTGTGAATAATAGGACCTTTCATCTCTGATCCAGGAATCTTGTGTCTTTTGTTATCATCTATGAAACTGTGGCAAATTTAGTTGTTAACTTGCTAGTGAAGTATAATCTAGAGTCTTTCTTGCTCTTGAAATGTCAGAGATTCAAAGCTGAAATAAAAGTTGTTAGAATAGTAAAGGTCTGGTAGAGAAACACAAATTTTGGAATCACCTGTATGTTGGTGGAAATTAAAACGGTGGTTATAGATGTGATTGACTAAGGGGAAATTAGAGGCACAAGAGCAATATGCTGAAGTGTGGGCTTTGAATAATTCCAATAAATAAATGCTTGGTAGGGGAATGTGAGCCTGGACAAAAACAGGGAAAGAGAGACCAAATAGGAGGTAAAACAAGAGAGTGTTATTTTATAGATATCAAGAGAAGGGAATCTTTCAAGAAAAAGTATGTACTCAAAACTGTTGTGAGAGTAAATGATTTGATACTAAAAATTCACATCAGGTTCAATAACATGAAGAAGAGAGATACAGAGATTTACTAGAAGCAGAAGTGAATGAATAAAAACATTGAAATATTGGGGAAGGATCTTGTCAACTTGTCATGGTTTAATACACAAAGAAAATAGATAATCCAGATGAATTTATCTCGAATCCAGGATAGTATGCCATAATTTGGGGACGCATAGGGTGGGATGGGATTGAAGGGATGTATTGAAAGCACAGGTAAGCCCTATATAGAAAGAGGACTCACTTGTCATTAGTGTGGACAGAAGGAAAACAAAATGATCTAATGTAGGCTTTCACACTTGTTATCTGGAAGATTAAGTTATAATAGCTTTATTTTCTTTTTTTTTTTTAAAGATTTATATATTTATGCATACAAGCTGGGGTGGAAGCCAGAGGTGTGAGGTGGTGAGAAGATTCACCGGAGACAGAGTGGGGAGCAGAACAGGCAAATCTATTGAAGTACACTGCTGAGGGGAGCAGCAGGTGAGGCAGGAGAGGTCTGCTGTGTCATGTGGGAATCTCCCTGGCTGGGGAGCTCCCTGGCTGGGGAGCTCCCTGCAATGGCTCTGGATAGCGTCATAGTGCTGCACTTAACCCGTTGAGCCACCAGGGAGGCCCTATAATAGCTTTATTTTCACTAGGAATAAAGAGGCAAAATGTATATTGACATATTGGATTTAAGGTTTGAATCCAGTGGAATACCTTTAAAAACATGTTTTAATGGAACATGAAAGAATCAGCTAATCAGAGTAGAATGTTCTGAAAGTGTTAAGTGCCCTCTTCAAAGTCATGGACTTGTATTAAAATGTCATGGGTGGCTTTGTCCAGCAGCATTTGTGTTTAAATATACAGACTTAAAATAATTAATGCAGTTATTTTCAACCATGAGCTTAAATAACATGGCTGGAATTAACCTTTAGCATCATCTGATAATGTCATAAAATTCTGATACCCACGTCACACTTCAGACCAATTTAGTAAGAATTTTTACAGACGAGACTCAAGCATCATATCTTTATAGTTTTCCTAGGTGATTTTAGTGGAAAGCCAAATATAAGGAGCATTGATGAAAAGAACAATGCGGTAAAGGAATTTAAGGCGAGAAACATAAAGCACTTTACATGTAGGCAAGATATCTTTGAAACTTTGGCTACTCTGGGTGGAAGCTTCACTTCAACCCTCCAATTGTCTTCTGAAGATGGAAAGCAATCAATCAATGAATTTTCTTAGAAAGCAGGATAATGAACCAGATAAGGAACCTACTAAAACATTTTGTCAAAGGCAAATAAGCAGTTCAACTCAAAATATACTTTCAATGTTTTGCAAAAATTCCCCATAATAAGTTATGCTTTTAACTTGTCAATCATTCTGGTATAACAATTATCCCTGGTGGTGGGGAGGTATGGGAAATGGGACACTGTTGTTCAAAAGATACAAATTTCAGTTATATAGATAAGTCTAGACATTTAATGTGCAAGACATGTCTGCAGGAAATAAAAATTTGCCAAGAGAGCATATCTCAGTTCCTCTAACCACAAAACAAAACAAAGAACAAAAGGTAACTATATGAGGAGATGGATAATTTTGCATATATATTATTTTTACTTAAGCAGTATTGAGCTTAAGCTGAATGATTTCTTTTTTCAGGTATCATACAAACCCAATGAATAATAATTTCATGTTTGAGCCTGCGTATCACTTGAAAATATTGTATTTTGACAATTTTTGATCAGAGAAAATCCACCACAATGTGGAACACATTTCTCCTCGTACATCTTGCTTTGAGTCCACTAATCATTAAATTCTACCTACTGAAGGTTAGATTCTTGTATTACACTATACCCACTGGTTATGGCTATGACCTGAATACTATTATGTCAACCTGAATTTGTTTAAATGTCTATTGAATAATTTCATCCTAAAATGAATTTTTCATTAACCGATATTTTCTATCTGGTCACCATTTTAAAGAAAAGAGTTTATTAAACTTTACTCTTTTAATTGGGTTAATTTCAATTTTTTGCTTTAAACTTTATGGGTTTATACTTTTAAAATATTGTTGTTTCAATTATTTGCTTGAGCAGGAATAATTAAGAAGCAAATCATGTAGTATGTTTCTGACAATTCAATATCCCTGTAGTTTCTTAAGATTCTAATTCAGAATATCACTTTTAATTTCAACATTATAAAGCCAGATATTGAGGGGACTTTTTATTAAGTACAAACTTTGTCTAAAATTTCTTTTTGCTTTTAGTTAAAATATAAGTTCACAATACTCTTTACTTTCTTATTATTCAAAAAGAGGTAACGTAATTCCATTTCTAAGTCTATATCAAAGTGAAATGAAAACATAGTCACATACAAATTGTACCCAGATGTTTTTAGCAGAACTTTAATAGTCAAAACTAGAAACAACTTGACTGTCCATCAACTGATAAATGGATAAATAAACTGTGGTGTATCTATATGATAGAATATTTTTTAACATTAAGAAAGGACTGATACATGCTACAGTATGTACAAATCTTGCTAAGTGAAATATGTACAAACCTATGCTAAGTAAAAAACAAGTGAGTTACAAAAGAACATATATTGTATGATTCCATTTTTATGAAATGCACAGAATATTGACTTATATAGAGATTGAAAGTAGATTAGTGATTGCCTGAGACCTGAGGGCAGGAGGTGGGGGAGGAAATGGAGAGTGACTGCTTGTAGATATTAGGTTTCTTTTGGGATGATGAAACCATTGTAGTGTTAGATGGTTGTGATGGCTGCATGACTAAATAGAGGAAAAAACACTGGATTGCAGAAATTAAAATGGTAAATTTTACTGTACATAAATTGCATCTCAATAAAGCTGTCATAAAACAGTGAGGCAGTTATAGAAATTATTGAGGATTTTGTTAATTTCAGTTTTATTCTGTGTAAATGCACTTTCTTCTTTTAGTCATTTTTTGCTCATTATAGCTACAGTTGATTATGATTTCTCTTAAATAATGAATTTTTAGGATGTTCTTTGATGTACTACTCCTAAATTTGCTTCTGATTCATCTGTTCCTTGGTACTTCAGCTTTTCTCTATCAATAGCTTCATTCTTGTGAATCATTTCTAAAATTTCTGTTTCTGTCTTTCTTTTAAAAATAGTCTTCTGGAGCTGTTGTAAATGGTCTAGTGATAACATTTTTGAAATTTTTATTATACAACTCTGAGTTTGCAATTTAGTACTATATTTCCCAGGTTTCTTGATAAACAAATAGTCCTCTCATCTTTTCCATTTGAAATGTATTTTGAGGAATCTGTGTCTTTACTACAGGATAAGTAAAGAACTCTTAAAGAGCCTATTCCAACAGAAATACCCAAGTTAAAGATGTTGCATTCCAAATTTATGATTGAATGCAAATGCCTCATTAAAAAGCAAATCCTTCATTTAAAGTTGTTCAGTGGAATTGGACTCAAAATATTCAATCTGGTTAAATTCAACACACTGAAAAATCTTATTCAGAAATACTTTAATGGACTTAGAAAACCATTAGATCAATCTGCTTCTTTCTCTAAATTTCTATACTAGTAACTTTGTTTACTCATGCCATTACCATTAACACAATGTCCTCTCATTAAAATCTTAGCTATCTTATGTACACTATTTTCTAGAAATATATAGTCCAAATTTTACCTTATTCAACTTTACAGACAAATCTGTATTGATTATGTCCTGGTATTGTATCATTTAACTGCTGACTCCCACATTATATATTAAACATCTGAACTTCATAGTATCCTCTTGGCAATGGTTTTTAAGTTATTTCACACGTGTATATTATAATTAGATTTAAATGTCTCAATAACTTATCTATGTGCTTTATTTGTTATGTTTCATATAACAAATAGCCGTCAAATGGTCATTAACTACAAAATAGATTATTTACAACTGTAGATACATAAAAGTAAGTTTTGGCAAACTAATCCACGTTTAACATAATATATTTTGTTTCCTACCTCCCTGGTCACTCTTCCAGCCCTTATAACAGTAGTAACAAGGGAAATACTGAGTAAGTATAAAGGAGACAACACATAACAGCATGTTACTGCTAAAAGGGAGGCTTCCTATATAAGTATTTCTACTTTGTCAAAAACTGAGGGTGGGTTCGCAAGTGTCAATACCACAAAATGAGTTTTAGTTTAGTCAATAGCCAAGTCACCATTAGTATGTGCAATTTTACTATTGTGGAATGACAGAAACCATGGTAGATTTGTTCAGGAAAAAAAAATAACCAGTAGGAAATTCACACTGCTGAGCTTCATAATGCTGAGGGGGAAATGTGCTGTTTGTATAGCATCCCAACTTACATATTATTTTATTCCTTTGAAAATAGGTGTGAAATAAGTAGAGTAAAGGGAATCCCTGGTGAGCTTGCTGGATGGATTCTGTCATTGCCCACCTCCGTAGCTGCCCTGCTTTCTTTCATTTAATAATTCACTCCTTCCAGAGGACTTACATCCTCGAGACTTCCTAGGTGCCAGGGTTACGACAAAGCAGTTAGTTCTTCCTTTGTGTCTCTTCTGCTTTTGATGAAATGGATAAGTATTAGTCCTTGAAAGTGAGGTAGCTGTCTGTTGTGAAAGAAGCAGGTTTTGTAGGAAGAAGTAGCTAAGATTTGGTGAAAAGGAGTATATAATTTTACCACTGCTAGGGAGTGTACACTTGGATGAGCCCATTTATTTTAGGCTATATATGAATTATTTTTCTAGGAAATTTTAGTGTATAATCCTCATCACGTTTCATACTCAGTGTCTTCAAATCATGTTCACACTTTTTATTGGAAGTGCTATTTCATTTAACTGAATTATTTATTCTAAAACCTCACTTGCCTCACATTAACACATTATTCTTTACACAGGTTTCATTCACTACATTTCAGCATAATGCTTTCTTGGTCTGGAATATGTCCTGCTCACTATGCCAACTGCTATCCTGGGGCAAACCTCTCTTTTTAAAAATCTCACTGAAAGCTGAAGGTTTTAGAAGTCAGGGGTTACATATATACCAGGATATGGCTTTTTCACTCTCATGGAAATTGGGATTTGCCATATGGTCATCTCTTTCAAACCTACAACATTTTGATTGTACCTGTTGGATTCCTGCACATTTCCTTTCTTCTGCCTGGATTTTGAGACTTGTTCCTTCCCCAAAAACTACTATAGTGAAATCCTCTCTCTTATAGTGAAATTCCCCTCTCTTCCCTTCTACACTTGTCAATTTTTCTTATTTAAACAGGGGTAGCCACAGTTACAAAAGAAATTCTATAGACAGGAATTTATTTATAGTAACATGATCCTCCAGTTACAGAACAAATCAGACCATGTCAGCCAAACACACTTATTATTGCTTTAAAAATTATAGACATTTAAAGAAGAAGTTGATTTTTTCTAAAGATTGATTTATTTATGCATACAGGCTAGGGACCAGGCCAGAGGCGTGGGGCGGGAGAGGGTTCACCAGAGACAGAGTGGGAAGCAAAACAGGCAGATTGACGGAAATACACCGCTGAGGGGAGCAGCGAGCAAGGCAGGAGAGGTCTGCCGTGCCATGTGGGAATCTCCCCAGCTGGGCGTTGAACTCCTGTGGGCCACTGTCGACAGCTCCACAGCGCAGTGCTTAACCGCTGCGCCATCAGCGAGGTCCCGGAAGAAATTGATTTTAAGACTTAAACTGCAGTGTTCTTTTCCTTATTTTTGTCAACTGCAAAATTAATTTTTATTAATTTTTAAGTATATTGCCTGTAATGAAACAGCTGCCAGATAAAGTAGCACTAATATTTGCCATCTCATTTACTGACTAATTTCTGTTAATAAAGAGTTATAATACTGGGGAAAAAGAACATTTTAATGGTGACTAAGGGATTGTTTCCATATTGTATCTTTCAAAGGACATTGACCCAATATTTCTTGGTGTACTGCAGATATTTTTCTCCCTACAGTTCATCTAGTACCCCCATTCGCTGATTCACTACCTTCTATCTTCAGAAAGTGCTACAATCTAAATTGAAAAGAGATTCTAATTACCCCTCTTAGAGAGGAAAAAAGAACTAACCAGTAATTTAAAATATTTGATCTATATTTTGAAGTGCTTAGTAAATAGGCATATATATCATTTCAGTGAGAAATAGCAAGATGCTTTAAAATGTTTTCCTTAAGAGAGTTCTAACACAGCTCCAGACAGATATGTTTTCACTTTAGTTTTAACGGAAGCAATGACAGTGCTCTATGAATAAAAATCAAAAGTAAATTTCAGAATCAGGAGGCCTACTTACTGCAAGCTCTTGTTCCATGGAACTTGAGATTATACATTGGGCAAACTAATAGCCTGCTGATTTCAACCTCCGTGAGTGACAGGAGACCCATGGTGACAAAAGATCTAAAAATATATCAGGTTTTGGCCATTAAAAGCCTTATCAGTAAGTAACAAAAATCAACAGAGCTTTAGGATTGCCAATGCAGGGATTTAAAAAGGCTCCTAGCAAGGGAATATTACTAACCATCCTGATAATCTGTTGACATACAACACAGGCCGCCTCTGTCACCACTTTCTGGCTGAGAGCTTTAGGTGATGAAAGGCAAAGTGGTTGGGGCTGGGGCATCAGCTTTAATAGTGACAGTCTGCAGCCATGCTGAGACAGGCCTGCGGTGAGGGCACATCAGCACTACACCTGTCTCAAAGCTGAGCCAGGCTCAGAGGTCAGCAGGCGACTAGAATTGCATGCGTCTGAAAAAGGGCTCTATGCATTTCTATATTCTCTCTGGCATCTTACTCACTAATCACTGATTTTAGTATTGAGAATACTAATTAGAGACAAAGCATGTTCATTGCTACATTGAGTAAATTCATTCTTTTATTGTCCCCTAAATGCCTCTTGGTATGGTAAGGAAAGAAGAGTGCATTCAAATGTTAACACAGTCTTTGTGGATTCTGTTCCCACTGAAGGGATATGAAAATGGGGTGTCCAGGCTATACTTGGAGCACCAGTAATTGTTGGTGCAGCATTTCCTGTTTTGCATTTCCTAGTCTCTTCCCTGAGGTTCTTTGAAGTGATGTCAGGCATCTGTCAATAGATTAATGAATTACCAAAGTTGAAAACTGACTTCTAGATGAGTTTGTTCAAAGGAGAAGTTAAGAGTCAGAGATGGTTTTCTACTTATTCTGCCAAGGGAGACACATTCCTAACATCTTTATGGGGAGATAAGAATCAAGCTGTGTAGCTAAAAACATTGGGAAAATAATTTCCATCTGATGCTTAGAATAAGATACTTAGCTGGAAGACTGGAAGGAAGGGAGAGAACTAGGGATAATAGAAAAAAAAAACCCAACAGATGAGAAGTGAATTAAATGGAGCTAATGATAGTGGGAATATGAAATACAAACTAAAGCAAACAAATACCCATTGATATACCTACTGCCAAGCTCAAGTAATCAGCATATGTCATCAACCATGGATACTAGTGGATGAACCAGTTGGTGAAAGTTTTTAAGATACCTCTCTAGGCAAGTTAGTTGCCAGGTTTTTCTAAAGATAGCTCTACAACTAACAATAAGAAATCTTTACCACACAAGTAGAGGTTACTGTAATTTTTCCTTTTAGTTTAAGATATTTATAATGGCCTCACTAATAATTTCTATCAAGAATTTGATCTGGTATACAGTAGTTACAAAGTGGGGAAAAGTCAATGGAATTAAAATAAGAAGAAAAACACAAATAAACAAATTCTCCCCGCTAAGCACCCCCACATATTTACAGACACTAACAATGGATAAATACAGATGAGGATTTCCTGATGACTTATTTAATTGGTACCAAAGAAATAATATTCTCTCTCCATTCCCACTTTAGTGCCTCTCTCCTCCTCCTGCTATCTACCCCATTCTTCACACACACATTATTTTTTTCAAAATGGAAAGATCAAGACAATCTTAAAGGGAAAAAGCAGTTATTTTTATAAGGGCAAATTTCAACCTGGATAAGGGTACACAGCATGAAGGTGAGGGGGAGAAGAACCCTGTGCTATGTTTATGTTAGTGAGCAGAGATGAGCTTGGAGGTTAGCAGAGCCACCCCTGCCCTCTGTACCATCTCTAGTCTGTCCAGATTTGCCCTTAGATTTGAAATTCACTAACCCCAATTCATTAGTTTCAAAATGCCTTGATGTGTTCTCACCTAGCTTTTAGTTCAGCTGTGATGCCTCTTTTTACGTATCAGGACTTATTATTCAGTACTTTCAAAATTCAACTAAAATAATTCATTGACAAGCTTTTTTTCTTGTCTTTTAGCCCTTATGATGTATCTCTTTTGCCACAGTGGTTATTGGCCTATTTCCTTCTGTGTTATAGAGCAGGAAAAATTGAAAAGTAGAAAAATGATTTTCTGCAACAGCTCAGTTTACAGGGGTCTAACAGGGAAAGGTGCTACTAGGACAGTGATCATGCAATACTGTCCAAAATTGCTAGACCTTATGGTACAATCTTAATTTCCCTTGCTAACATCTGCTTGTTTGCTCTCCATACAGCCCAGCTACTAATATAGAGAAATACCATTTCCTGGCCACGCTGCTCTCAAACCATGCAATGACAGGAGATGTGGTTGGGAGAGGAAACCTTCAAAATGTTTTCTAGCTCAAGTACCCTGCATTTCTTCAGCTGGTCATTAAAAATGTGTGCATAATTCAAAGGAAAAGTAGGGAAAGTGTGGCTGGAAAATATTTAAAACAGAAGCCCACTTCATTGAGTATATAAAATCACATTTGAAAACTCCCTTTTTTGCTGGTGTTAAAGTCAAAGTTGAGTACATCCTTCAGAATTTTTTGCTTTATGTTAAGAATGTAACATAACCAAATTCCTAAGATGAAAGCTGTTTTCTTAAAAAAGAAAGGAAATAAAAAAGCAGACCTCAGCATTTACTATATCTGGAAAATAACATATACGGTAAATTCAACTCTGTTAAATGTCTGTGAATGTAAAAATAACTTTCCCTAAGAGTATTAGATAAAAATGCAAAAAAAAAAAAATACCCACTTCAGTTTGACTCTGAATAGTAAATGTATCCAACAATCTATAAAGACTTTGTATTCATCAAATACCCTTCAGAGCAGACATGAATGGCAAATATTCCTATGATCTTTCAGTGGTGCATAAGAGTTTTGTGGATCATTCTCTCAAGCTGTGACATACCACCAAGGTCAATGATTCAATAGAAAACATTCATAAGCAGTCAATTATGGAATATTTGACTCTGAGCCGGTGCCTATAAAAAAAAAGCAAACACATGTTTGGAAAATAATAAACTAATGCATGCCAGAGCAGGCATTTGATTCTTAATGAGAGTTTCATATCAGCTCAGCAAAATTTTTCATCTACCATTATTTTTTTTTAAATATATTTTAGCCTATTTCTAGGAGAAATTAAGTCACATTAGTATTTCAAAAAACTAATAAGACTGCCTCTCTCTATGTGAATTCCACAAGGCTCGTGAGTAATGAATGACAATACCAAATGAGACAAAGGCTAGTTTAAGGTGGGATGAGGGTAATTTTTCAGATTATTAATTTTACAAATCATTTTGGCTTCAAAAACATTTAAATTTAATACAGATATGCAGTGGAAAAAAATACCAGTGGGACTAGGGTAGTAATTGTTGCAGTGTGTGTGAAAGGATTTGTTTTCAATAAACAAGGTATTAGGACCCCACCTCCCATTTATTTTGTGCACAAGATATTCATAAATTTATGAAGAAATGATATCTCTTTGTATAAAAATTGCTTCAGATAAGTCTGAAAGATAAAGAGAACTGTTACTCCTTTTAGGCTAGTAAGTGCACTTTTTAATGCAGTAATAGATAAAAAAAATTCTACAACATCTATATTCTGCCTTTGTTCCCTTTCTTTGACATCTTTAAAGTGATGATCAGATGTTTTGAGTGCACAGAAGACACATGAGAAAATGATTGGGCACAGGCTTCTAATAACCCAAATGGATCCCGGCATTCGAAAGCCTGACTTGATTTTTACCTTGAACACTAAAAATGAGGAAGATTTGCAACACAACAAGAATTCTCCAGTAATAGAGACAACACTTACCAACTTTCTTAAGGATTGACTGCTTTTCTCACGTAAGCCTAAATCTGATTGCTAGTGTAAGACTGGGTTTGAAGCAACAGTAGGACTGGTGGGGACTTATCCTGAGGTTTGAGATA
This sequence comes from Scalopus aquaticus, assembly GCA_004024925.1. Lineage (NCBI taxonomy): Eukaryota > Metazoa > Chordata > Mammalia > Eulipotyphla > Talpidae > Scalopus > Scalopus aquaticus. The sequence continues at coordinate 49,278 of PVIJ01003855.1, read as the reverse complement.
TATATGGTGTATAGAGGTGATGGTGGATGTTTTTGTCTCGGTCAGTTATTGGCAGAGAATGGTTTTGCTGTAATAAATGAATATCAGTTGGAAGAAAAACGTGATGGTGATCCCCATTTTTCAGAAGAGATTGCATTGTGCCACATCATTGTGTAGCTATTTGAGTCTACTTCCCATATTGGTGCTGGTGAGGAAATGTGTTTGTGTGTGGATGAAATAAATAAATGTTTTGATTTTTCAGGTTCTTTTCCCCATTCTCAAATTTCCAACCTGTTGTCTTTAAGAATAGCAACATATTTTGAGCAGCTTGGAATATGATGGCAATTCAAGTTAGAAATTCAGAAATTAACATCTTGTCTGGTCTCAGAAACCGAGAGATCTAAATGTTTAGTCTAGTCTCCTCTATCTTTTTGTCACACTAACAAAGGACGTTGAGATGTGAAATGATTTGTTCAATGTCATACTGACTCAATTACTGTGTAAACATTGAATCTCCTTCTTTTCCAATTTTTGTTATTTTAGTTGACCAAAGAATGAACTCAAGCAATTGCATAATTTTAGTGGAATTTAAAATTAAAAGATTGTTGCCAATTGAAATAGAGTTCTTAGGATAATGGAAAAGATTACTGTTCAAAGCTTAATATTGTGGCCCACTAAATGATGTGCTTACGTTTTATATGTAACTATTCACATATCAAAAGCAAATTACTTTGAAACTTTTTCCTATAGTGTACTTCTTTTTTTTTTTTTAAGATTTATTTATTTATGCATACAAGCTGTGGTACAGGCCAGAGGTATAGGGCGGCAAGAGGGTTCACCAGAGATAGAGTGGGGAGCAGAACAGGCAGATCAACAGAAATACACCGCTGAAGGGAGCATTGGGCGAGGCAGGAGAGGTCTGCCATGCCATGTGGGAATCTCCCTGACTGGGTGACGAACTCACGTTGCCGCTGTCGACAGCTCCACAGTGCAATGCTTAACCGCTGCTCCACCAGGGAGGCCCTATAGTGTACTTCTTTAGGGTGGATTATTTTGAGTCAACTGGCATGATCAGTTTTTTTCAGATTTTATAGCTGAGCTTTAAAACATAAAATCATCTTTTTCAATGACCTAATTATTATGGTGAAAGAAATATTGTGTTGATTTATGCAATGAAAATGTAATGATGGAAGATGTCTAGAGTGCACACTTTAAGAAATACTATATACTTTGTGACAGATGATATCATAGAGATTCAACGAGATTCATGACCCAAGTGCAACAAAATCAACTCATTTATTTTTTTTAAATGTTATTTTTACTTATGTCTTTTACATTACTGTATATTCCCCATAGGTTTCCCACCACCAATTCACCTGTGAACTGTCACCACAGTCCCCTGTGCTCCCCTCTCCCCCGTTCTGAGCCCCAACCTCCCCCACTTCGCTGATAGTCCCTCTTGTATTTGGTTCGTCTATATTCCTGTTATAAGTGAGACCATTTGATATTTTTCTTTTTCCTTTTGGCTTATTTCACTGGGCATGATCCCTTCTAGTTCCATCCATGTTGCTGTGGATCGCATGTGTTTATCTTTTTCTTTTTTTTTAAAGATTTATTTATTTATGCATACAAACTGGGGTACAGGCCAGAGGCATGGGGCACAGAAAGGGTTCACCAGAGAGAGTGGGAGCAGAACAGGCAGTCTGATGGAAATACACTGCTGTGCGGCGCAACGGGCACGGCAGGAGAAGTCTGCTACACCATGTGGGAATCTCCCACATGGGAGTCGAACTCGCATCACCCCTGCAGACTGCTCCACAGCTCAGCGCTTAACTGCTGTGCCACCAGGGAGGCCCTCAACTCGTTTCTTAACCTTCACTGGCCATTGAGTTTTATAATGACCTCCAAAGCAAGTTTGTTTTCTCTTAAGGTAGTCAGTCTATGGTTAGATGTATGAATATTTTGTGTTAGAGATTTCCATATTTTCGACTATAATGTCCTTCTTATGAGAAGAGAAATAAAGTGAGCTAGTTTGTCATACAAACATACATCCATGAATTAAGTGACACCCTGATATTTCATATTTCAAATGAATTTGTGTTGTGTGTTGTTGTGAATGTACTTAACATGGTAAATATGTATGAAAATATCCAGTTGCAATTTTTCTTTTGTAATGCAAATAACCTGTTGCTTTTCAATTTTCCTACCTTATAATAGAAAGTGATTGCAGGCCTCCTTAAAATCAGTTGGCCTCTTTCTTCTTTTATATATTTTTTTCCTTTAAGGCTATTGTAACTTGAACTATTGAAAGTTATTTTGTGAATAAATATTTTTTTCTTGGTCTTCCAAACAAACTACTAAATAATCATTAAGTCAAAAAAGATATAAACTCAGAATTTTCCAAACATCAATTATCTACCAAATCTGATCTATTTATCATTTCTTGATCTATTGATAAATATGTAGAAATATTTTGTAGCTAAATATTTACTCTAAAGTTGCATATGTGTGTGTGCGTGTATACACTCGATTCTTGTTAATAACTTCATTTTACATATTCTTTGGAAGGTGTTTGATGTAATGCAGTCACGTTTTTTAGCAACGACCATCATCATTATGGGCACTGTAATACAAAACATTGACAACCTTTGAACGATGAAAGACTGGGGAACTCTTTGATGATAGCCTTAGTTTTGGAGAGATCATTTACGCTCTTGCTGTGCTGAATTCTTTCCTTTAAACTCTTTTTACACCACCAGGAATATGTGCTTAAACTGTAGTATTAGGGAAACGTTGTATGTGATGATAACAGAGGGTGTCTTCATTTAATTCTGACAACCACTCTAGGAGGTAGGTAGCACTATTTTCCTCATTTTATGGATGAGGAAATAAGACACAGAGAGATTAAATAACTACTACATGACTTTACAGATTGTATGTTTGTATATCTGGATAAGAGCTGAGGCAAGTCACTCCAGACTTTTGCTCTTAACCAGTTTGTCAATAGTTAAAAAATATAATAGTTGTTCTTGTTGCAGTTCTTCTAGGTAATTAAGCCTATCTTATTTCTTCCATATCTAGATGAGGACATTGGATTTCAGGATTATTTAATGATGTCCAAATCGTCACTCATTCAATCAAGGGGAAAACTGAGATATCCGATGTGTTGCCCACAGCAGAGTGTCAGTTAAATCTGTTGTATTACCACAGCATCTTTGCCAGAGATGGTGTGGTTAATTCATCTGTACCCTTGAGATAGGCATCAGAGTAAATACTGTACCCTCTCTCTCTTAATATGCTTTGCAGAAATTTAAAAATTAATTTTAGGGGAGGTAAGAGCTGTCTTTTTTGTGAATCAAAATAGGGCTTTATCAAGGTTGGGATTGGAAGAAAAATGGTGGTATTGTATGAATATCAAAAAATAACCTTGTCCTTTAAAAATCCTGGAATTCTTCCCACCAATTAGAACATGTTTTACTTTCTCCATCTTTACTGCAAGATATGAAGAGGTAACCTCCTGTTTCCTAGCACCCTTTCAGCTTATTTATATATTTAAGGATGAACATTACATTTTAACCTCATCACTACATTGCTAACTCATAACTCTTGTGCTAGTTTCAAAGGGTTTCTTTTTAACCTTAATTGTACTTAACTAGTTTTTGACAATATGTAGTTACATCCCACTTTGAGCTAGCGCTAACTGTATTCAATTCAAAGCTCACCAACAGTTTTTTTTTAATCCTGATAAAAACCTCATAAACTACACGAAGAATAACTCAAAGTATATGTGCATTCGACCGCCTCATGCCTTTGTTGACAACCCTTCCCCTCCCACACTGGCAGATTTAGTTTTTTCAGTCAGATTTCTAGAGTGTGTTTTTGGTTTGGTTTTAAAATCTTGGTGAATTTTAATTTTGTCTTCTCTACTTATTACCAAACTAAAAGATAACAAAGTTAACTTCTGACTAACTTACATATTGTACAATTTGTGCAGGTGTGGTGATTTTATCTTTACGAATACTGAAAAACCAGGGCCTCCCTGGTGGGGCCTGCATTAAAGTCTCAGTTCTATCAAGCTGTCACAGCCACTGTGGTATGAGTTGGATCCCAGGCCAGGGAGCTTCCCACATGGCGCAGCAGACCTCCTGACTAGCCCACTACTCCCCTCAACTGTGTATCTCATTAGATCCATTTGTTCTGCTCCCCATTCTGTCTCTGGTGAATCCTCTCACCCCCCCACACCTCTGGCCTACACCCCAGTTCTTGTATGCATAAGTAAATAAAATAAATCTTTAAAAACAAGGAAAAAATGGATATAGATAAACAAAAGAGGCTCTAAGGAATTTTAAAAATTATTTTAGAGGACTCCATTAAGATGCTATGTTTACTAACCAGCAATCAAAAATGCTAATATGAAGAAGAGCCAGGGAAAGCAGCTTTAATTCATAAAATCTAGTGCATTAAAGGAAATGATGGCTTTTCTGATGGATTTTTTTTTCATGCAGAAGTTTCTGATTATTTAAGATTGAGCTTCACTCCCTTTAAAATTCATATTTCTACAGAGAGATAGTTCAAGTTCTTTCTCCATGGGAGAGAGACTGGACAAATAAACATCTAAGTGAAAGATGGATTTCATTATTCTAAAACTGCCAGAAAGTTTTCACACTATGAAAGGATCCACCTGCAATGGCATCGATCCATATCACTAAAGTGCATGTAATCAATGGAAAGGTGTTAGTGTGCTACTGAGGGGCACCCCAAAACCCCCAAACTTGCACCCTGTAAAGGGGCCATCTTTGCACACAAAGACAAAACAGATTCTTAGTGTGAAATAACTTTAATTGAATTAGTGTGCATAAAGAGGGAGAGAAAAAGATATTTGTGTCCAATAAAAGACCCCTTGTGGGTAAATGTCCAATAAAACAGGGTTGGCCTGAAATGGGGCCACTGAGGCCTGGGAGCTGGCCACAAGTCTAAGGCCCCTTCTGTCAGTGAACCGTAGGAAAGGAGTTCTGAATCCAGTCCTGGAAAGCTGGGAAGAAAGGAGATATTTTATCAAGATAATGGCTGCCATCATCAGCCTCTCCATGTGTCTCTTGCCCATGTGTTCTCTTTTAAGGGTCTCTCTCTTCCACGTGTCTCCTTCCATGCCTCTTTGTCAGCAACGCCAGAGTGCAAGTTCTGACACAGGAACAAGAGCTCTTCTTGCTGTTTCTTCTTTCTTCCCTTTAGCCCACCTGCCCTCCATATTATACATCTACACTGGTCTGCTCTGCTCTGCTCTAAGTGAGGCAGAGAACTTGGTACCACCCTTTTTTATGAGATGCCTCTGTAACTGTGAGAGAAGAGAAAGAATACACTTAGAAATGAGGGAATGGTATTAATGTTTTCAAACTGAAAACTTAGTGCTATTCTTTGTTGAGTCTGTTCTGTGCTATTGCATAAAATTCTTTTTTAAAAATTATTACATTAACATAGAAACTGTATGTTTAGCTATCTTCAGCTGAACAAAAAAGACTGAATGAACCCTGGTACAGTCTCATTTTAGTTTTCACAAGAAGGAGACCATAAAAATATAACATTGATACAACTCAAAATGGGGTTGCCATTTTTACTTCATTTATAGTAGCATTTATATAAAATCAGACTGCATTTCTTGACACTAGTCTTAAAAATGATTACATGTATTTGAATGTAAGCTCAAAAACACATTCTCCAGATGCTGAGGCTTGTAAAAAGGCTTGGTTCTCATGGTTGGTAAAAAAAAAAAAAAAAAAAAAAAAAAAAATCTGTGATTACTTTCTGCTTTAGGAATGGAATATTTGTGGCTGATTCCAAACTCACATGTTGACCACAGACCATTCACAACCTCACTCATACCTCGTGGCACTTAGAGAAGTGATAGTTACTAACAGTGAAATGGGACTTGACTTGTGCTTTTTTCTCTCTGTACTTCCTGAGTACAGGAATGTCTTAATATTATTGAAAAATTATCAAAGTTGTTCAATAATGGACAACAGATGTGCTTATGGCTTAAACTGGTAACTGTTCCCACAGAGTGATTGCAGTAAAGAATGAAAAAATGGGGTGAAGCTGGACCCTCCACTGTCTCTTTTGCCATGGACTGCAGAGAGCTTAGGTAACGAAGACAGATTTTGCTTCAGATACCATAACTCATGTCCTTTTGAAGCAAGACAGTAGAAATTTCTTGGGAGAATCTGGGGTGGGGAGAAGTTCTAGAAATACTTAACATTTTAACCTGAAACATAAGGTGTTGAGAGTTTTATAAATGTGTACACACACACACACACACAGACATGTATATCTTGGTTTCTTTTCCTTCTTATATGCACCCTCTGTGTTGTCTTTTGTTCATTTTTCATTCCCTTTTTTTGATATGTAAAGTCACAGTTCAGGTGCAGCAGAGCCTAAATCATCTAAAGCAAATCAGGCCAGAAATGGGCTGATAATGAAAGCCAAAAAAAAGTCTGCTTGCTTTTTATCAGTGAATCAGCAGTGTGACAATAGAGTCTAGAGATTCTATTTGCATTACAGAAGCTCTGAGGAAGTAATCTACTTTTTCTCTCAAAACTTTTCACTCTAGTAATATAGAAGCTTGATTATTAATTGAGATTGGTTTAAACTGAAGCTCAGCCTCATGACATTTCTTCCCACTTTTATGTCTTTTGGTTTGTTTTCTTCAAAGAACTTTTACAATAGCTATTCTATTTACCTTTTCTGTTTCTATAGCTCACAAATTGGAATTGTGTTTCATGTGATTACTCAACAAATAATTATGCAATGTCTTCAGTGCATCAGATACCATATTGGATGCGGGACATAGAGCAGATATGAAAATAAATGTGTTTAGAGAGCAGAGAACATACCTTTCTATGTTTATTCTGATTATGCTATGCATAACTATGCAAAAACATATCTTCCTCAAGTGTCCATCTGGCCAGGTGGTTTCTAATTTATTAATGCATTATCTGAAAATGCTCAACTCATGTTATGGAAATACAAACTTCTGTCTTCCTTAAAAAGGTATTATTTAAAAGTAAGTTGTTTATAATTTTGATATTTAGCAAATTAAAAAATTACAAATTTGAAATTTTTTTTTTTTTAATAATTTTTTTTTAAGATTTATTTTTTTATTTATACATACAAGTCGGGGTACAGGCCAGAGGCGTGGGGCGGTGAGAGGGTTCACCAGAGACAGAGTGGGGAGCAGAACAGGCAGATCAGAAATACACTGCTGAGGGGAGCAGCGGGTGAGGCAGGAGAGGTCTGCCGCGCCATGTGGGATTCTCCTCAACCGGGCATCGAACTCGCGTCGCCGCTGCCACAGCTCCACAGCGCAGCGCTTAACCGCTGCGCCACCGGGGAGGCCCAAATTTGAAAAATTTTAAAGAGTAATTATAATTAGATACTCAGGGTATATAGTAAAATATTGTCTTTCTGAGTTTCTGCTCTGATCTATAGTAGTTTACAAAGAGGACAGAGGAGCAAGACTGACAGTCTGAAAGACATTTATGCTGATTTTGTGCTAATTTAGTAGAAGGAATAGAGAGCAATGAAATGAGGAGGGGGTTAGAAAATGGGTGTATTGACTTTATGAAGAAAGGATGGCAGCCATACAAAGGTCTTACATTTACTGTTGTCTTGATCGCATTATAGTCTCTGACCCTTTTTCTTATGCTTCCATGAGCTGTTATTTGTACATGTACTGTGATGTGCCAAACATTTGGGGACTGAGTGTAGAGAAGTGTTCCTTCTTGATTCCGTGATGTTAAATTGACAGTACTATGTGCTTTGAAGATGTAGCTCCAAGGTAGGATTTTGGAGCAGTAAATAGTAGAACAGGCTGGAAGTTACCCAGGAATTTCTTCTTACAGGAGCCACAGACCCTGTGAGGATTGTCTCCAGCTTTTAAAGGAATGTATGAGGAAGGAATCTCCCAAATGAAACAGAGCTGAGGGGATGTAGCATGCTTCTCACTGTACATGCGCACACACACTTGCATACATAAATTCAGTGTGCCATATTGAAACCCATTATCTTTCCTCCAAACATAATGCTCCTCCTATTTTCTTTATTTGAGTTTGTCTGTCATCACCCAGTCCTTCACTCAAAATAGAATAGTGATTTGAGTTAGATAGCTTCTAATCTCACCCTCTGTTTTAGCCATCTCGGAGTACTACAAGAAAACACCAAGCACTGTTTACTTAAACAACAGTTGTTATTTAAAAAATGGAGACTAAGAAGTCCAAGTTAAGGTGCAAGTAGATTCATTTTAAAGAACTCTCCATGATGGAATGAGAGAACTCTGGATTGTCTTCCTCTTCTATAATCCCAACACAAAGACAATAACCTCATGACCTCATCTAAACCTAATTACCCCCAATGCTGCATCTCTACAAATCATCACATTAGAGGTAGAGGCTCAATATATGCATTTTTAAAAATAATTTATTTATTTTACTTTTTTTTTTTAGTTTTTTTTTTTTTTAACATACAAGCTGGGGTACAGGCCAGAGGCGTGGGGCGGCGAGAGGGTTCACCAGAGACAGAAGCAGAACAGGCAGATCAGAAGTACACTGCTGAGGGGAGCAGCGGGCGAGGCAGGAGAGGTCTGCAGCACCATGTGGGATTCTCCCCGGCTGGGCGCTGAACCCGCGTCGCCGCTGCCGATAGCTCCACAGCGCAGCTCTCAACCGCTGCGCCACCGGGGAGGCCCTATTTATTTTACATTTTAAGGTACAACAACATTTAGTCTATAATGCCCTCCCCACAAATCTTTCAGAAACAGGACACCATCTTCCACCTTTTGCTCCCACTGCTACTTGATCTGCTCATTTCTATCTTTATTGTCACTGTTGTTACGCTAGCCTTTTTCATCACTCACCTCAAAAATCATGATAAAGTTCAGTTTGGTCTAATCACCAGTTATATTTCATGGAAATCTTTCCTTCACAAAATTACTGTCACAGTAAAGATATTCTCTACAGAAATTATAAGAAAATATTCAGTTATCCAAATCTCAAAATTGAAAAATTTCTTTGGGGGCAATAGATTCTAAACTTTTTTTGGAATGTAATTCTGAAATATTTTGTACATATGTTTTACTTGCATCTTTCTATTAGTTTTAGAATTTAAAGATTATATGTATATAAATTTTTTATATGATAGCAACACCCTAAAAAAGTAATGATTGCCATGAATTAGTATTCAGTACAGAAGCCATTTTACCATAATAAAATGTTGACTAAAATTTGTATGGCCACTGGACTGCTTTTATTTGTTAGCTGTATGATTTTAATAATGCTTAACTTACCATTTTATTTTATAAAGCTTTACCAAAGGATAAGATTGAAACATAGTATATACATTTCTAAGTTCAACTTAACAATTGCATAGTAAAGGAATTTGATGGAAATATAAAGCTAGTCATTCTTATGAACCACTTTATTTAATCTCAAATTGCATTGCAAGTTTCTTAAAACTTGAATTCCATTAAAATGATTAATATTTGCTATAACTACTTCTTTATGTCTTTTACTATTAAGCTGAGATAAGTAAGGACTATTCAATTGCACTATTTAACAAATGTTTATGGAACACCTATTGTGGGCAAAGCACAATTTCAGGGGTGTGAGTGATGCGTGGATCAGTAAGATTCAGAAAAAAGAGAAAGCTACAAAACAACCTTTGCTAAAAAAAAAAAAGACTTATGGTAGAGCATAAGAATAGTTTATGTATGATATTTCATAAAAGGCCCATTTATTTAAAAAAAATCAGAGGATACGGTATTAAACACACATTTGAAGGATGCAAAATCTCCTGGAAAATGGAGACAGTGGACAGGGCTCTCCAAACAGAAAAAAAAATTGGTTATGTTAAAGACACTTGATATGTATTATAGCATGTAAAATGTAGTCTTGAGAAATACTTGGTTTCATATTTCTCATCAAATGCAGGCTAGAATCTTAGTTCATTGCCCCTACTATGCCTTAGCCTACAAAATTTTACAAATTTAATTTACAATGTATATAATAAATCTCATCTTAAAGCATTGTGCAGAAAAATGACATATTTACCTTGATACACTATGAAAATTTAATACATTGTATTAAATTACTGAATTAATTTTTTTAGACTTCATTTATGATATGAACATTTCTTTGATTTATTATTCATGACTGTTGGTGTTTTAGTTTGCCCACTACAATTAAAATAGAGTTGTCATATGGCAATACAAAATTTCCTCTGCAACAGAGTTCTGTAACAAATTTGAAAGTACTGATCTGCCTCTGTTGCAGTAGTGTTGTAGTGATAGCTCAATTGTTTTATTATCTAAAATCTGGCTAAGTTCTTATAGAAAAAAACTATTTTGTAAAAGTATTATTGTTATACCATGCATTAAATCTTGTTTCTTTCTTCTCTTTCTCTCTGAAAGTTTAGTAACAGTGCATTTAGTCCTCTGTCAAAATTGAAATGAATAGAGAACTTAGAAGCACATATCTTGTGACAAATATCTGGCCAGATCTATCTACTGTATTCAAGTCTATTGTATTTCCTCCTAATACAGTATTACATTCAACAGAAGAATGCATCTTGGTATAAATGTAATATGGTCCAATGAGTTAGCAGCAGTTGATAATCCTTGATATTTTTCTGATTTTCCATGACACTGAATTAAGACAAATGATATTTCTCAAAGATATTGTATTATACTATATCACGCTTTATTTCTATTATACTATTATACTATATCACACTTTATTATACTATATCATGCTTTATTTCTAATGAAATTAAAGGTAACTTGAACAATTTCAAACTCAAAAAGCATGTTCAGCTATGAAGGAAGTTTTCATGTTAAATGTTAATTTAAAATCTCTATCAGCAAGCTAGCAAATCTTTCTGAGATCACTGCCTGCTCTTTAAAGCCCAGGGTGAAATAACATTTTAAATAATGACAGATTTCAACCCCTTTCACATATTTACTCATGCCTAGAGTAGTTTATATTATAGATCACTGGAAACATTGCTGCAAAGAAAATAAACTCAAGAACAATCAATGATGATCTATTATAACTTTCCAGATGACTGTAAAAGATTTTTTAAACATACTCTAGGATACATTCCTCTAGGATACATTCTCAAATAAATGAGTTATTTTTATATTAAAATATCTTTAAATATGCCCTTTTTCCTTCAAAGTTCTTAAAAGGAAATGTCCTCAAGGTTACGGTGATTATGTAGTGGAATTCATCACATGTGACAGCAATGATGTAAACATTGCCTAAAGATATTTTGTCATTAAAGTGATTTTTCTTAAATCTTACTAAAGAGAAGACACAGCAACCAGCTACCCAGTCTGTATTGAAATAACAAATGCTGACAAGTTTGTTAATAATTCAAGTCTTTGGTGAAATGTATCTCTAAACTTAAGTTTTATAGAAATGGTCACATATATTACCCTTAGTTCTTTGCAATTTTATTTTTTTTAGTACTTTGTGTACCCTCTTATCATAAAATATCGACTGCTTTTGAAACTCATACCAAGAAAGTCTGTTGAAGCACCTCTGTTATATTTACTTTACTCTGGATAGCTATTTTTTCACAACATCCAAGAAATAGTCATCTCAGCTAGAATGGGTAAAGCCTTTTGTCCACAAAGAGGAGATATCTGTAATATTTTTTCCTTTGAAGTAAAGGATCCATGTGATTTATTTCCTAAATGGACCATGTTTTTTTGTCTGTAATGTTGACCAAACTATTAACCTCTTTTTCTCAGTTTTTTATATGGCTGTGAAGCTTAGGCAGACAAACACATAGGCAGAAAAATAAGTAAATTGTTTAACAAACCTGGTATAGCAATTAATTGTGAGTAGTCTAATATTCCAGGTTGAAACTTACTCATGGAAGTGATCAAAATAATATGTTCCTCATCTTTAAGATGGAAGTTACATATTATGTAATCAAATGCTCTTAGGAGTATTAATTGAAATATGAATAGTAAAGTTAGTGAAAAAAGTTGAAACTTGATTTTTCTTTGCTTTCCTTTACCTTTTCTGAATTTTAACACTTTATTCTAGTATTTACTAGTGGAGTTGCTATCCTAACTTAAAGATGATAGTGAATTAAAACTTAAAGCTATTCTTCTCATTTCTTATTCCTATACAGTAAATCCTAAATTTCAGAAAAGTCAGTATTTTTGTGCTTTCAAGGCAAAAATGTTATAAAAGTACATTGTTCTCATTTTTTCCCACCTAAAGTAGGTTGAAAAATGGTGTAAAGAACATAGGAAATATTTTATTTTTGAAACCATTCAAGTGTTTTCTTTGGATAAAGTAATATTCCTAGAAATGTGAACCATGAGCAGAGGAAAGATATTAGCACTAAGGGATGCAAAGATCTAGGAATAGTGGGAATTTAATTGGATTGTTTTAAAATAAAAAAATATTTCAGATAATTTGATAAGCTTGTTCAGTTGGATGGTATTTATCTTTCATTTCATGTATCTTACACTAGACCATTTTATTCTTTTCAGTTTCCTTGAAGAATTTAAGAAATTGGCCACTTAAAAGATAAAGGCATATATATTGACATCAGCCACAAGAGGGAAGTCTTGGCTATATTAGAAGTAGTATACATGTAGGGAGGGGTTCATTTTCACATAAAATAAAAATTAAAAAAAAAAAAGGGAAAAAATTTTATCTTGTGGGGGGGGTTATCCTGATGCTATACCTACTAAAGAATATTATTTGTAGGTTTACTATATTATTAAAATTTACCAAGTATAAAATTATACTTTTGTCAGATAATGCATACTCTTCAAACATAAATACTTTGTTCTTTATGAAATTCAGTAGAAGTTAACTATTACAACATATGTATATATGTATGCTATTTTCCATACATTCATATTTTATTCACACAATACGATTCATAAAAGTAGTTATTACCTAGGTCTCTGAGCTGTACATAATGTAGTGTCTGTTAATTTTGTTATTTATTAGTGATATCTTTGGAATAAATTTCAGCTATATTTTATCTTGCTTGAGACTCATACTTGTGTAATTATAGGATTTGAAATCTCAGATATGCATTGGCTAAACAATAAATGAAAAGGATAAAATATTTTTTAATAAGATCAGCTATCAAGCTATTTGGAAATCCCTAGTGAAGAAAGTTCTGAAATAGATAGTTGTCTCTGGAAAGACATATTTTAATTGAAAAGGTACTTGCTTGAAAGTTTTTGTTTTGATTTGCTATTGGATCATATCTTTTTGAATTTATGGTAACTTACCAAATAATCAGACTTCCATGGTATAATTAAACAATGCAATCATCATATTATTTAATGAACAGAATATTCCAGTGATCTGTGACAGAACATGGTACTCAAAATTCTGAAATTCCAGTTTTGGATTCTAAGAACTTTACTAATTAAATATACGGTAAGTACTGAGTATTGTTTATTATCCTTTCTGTTTCCTAAAAAGTATATGTTTGTTCTTTGCTTCTTCATTGAAAAATTTTGTGACCCTTCTACACATATAAATAAAAATAAAAAGAATAATACAAAAACATTTAATTTATATAGAATACATACAAATTATGCTGTGTAGCTCCATATTCATCACTTTACCTGTTTACAGTTATTTGCTTTGATTTTTCATTTATTTTCTTCAATTATTTAGGGAGAATTTATCCTTAGCCTGACTTCTAGTAACTGTTTCAAACTGATTAGTGATCTACTGGTAACTCAAAATAACAAATGGCACGCCTTAGATAATATTTAACCTCCAACTAAATTAATTTCTATGGTCTAAACTGAAAATCATAAGATTATTTTATGTGAATTTTGGGTAAAACTATTTCTTTTGTATAGAACAGATTGAAAAATATAATCCTACATGTTTAGGTAAGTTCTGTTTTGACAAAAGTCTTACTTAATATCGACATTGTTTTGATTTTGGGAGGTCATGTGAAGAGTTTAATAAACTGTGAAATGTGTATGTTTTATTGACATGAGCTTATCAATTTCCAGCTTGAATGGATTCTAGTGCACTGACAGAACTTTCTTTTTAGGCACACAATTAGCAATCATTCATGTTCTGAAGGACTTTCAGTGGCAGGATAGATAGACTCTGGTATGTATTTCTCCTATTAGGATGGATCACTTATAAATAGTCCCAAGTGATCAGGCATTTATTTTACAGTACAAAATCTATATAGGGATCATTCTTAACATGCCTCTGAAGTTCATTTTCATCATCAATCAAGAAATATAGAGAAAGTACATTTAGAGAAGACATAGAATGTTTAAACATAATTATAATGGACCTGGCAGAGAAAAATGATGTTATGAAAGATGTGTTTTGTCTTAGGCAGCATGTGGGAGCCGGTTACAAGTTCACATATGGCACTTAAATTTTTGTTTTCATTCTCCAAAATTAAAGAATATTTTATGGTAAAATTGGATTTAATATTAATATGAGTCATACTATCAATCTAGACATTAAGGTAAGAAAAATTTCAATTTCTTGGATATGGTCGAATAAAGAATTAGTGAGAAAAATAAGGCTGTTCAGTTCCCAAATCACTATTCCAGTTACTAGGGATAAGTACTGTCTTATTTTCACCTTGTTTTCTGGGTGTATCAGATGAATGTGCATTTGTTGAGACTTAATTAAGTTATTATCCTGAGAGAGATGTGTGCTTTCTTATCAAATGAAAATTGTCTTCTTTCTTTAGTACCATATGATGTATATTTAATACTGTAAAAGAACACTTTAAGCAATTTGAGTATAAGGCAAATGATTATTAGGAATTTAAGTAGCAGCTAATGACCAATTTTATATCAACACATTTGGTGTAGTAGAGGACAAGTTTTTTACTTTTTTTGTTTTGTTTTTATTGCCATGTTTGTACTGAACTCATCTATCCTCCAAAATATCTTTGGTGGGCTCTGATCCCTTTTCCAAACTTTTATACTAAATGAAATATTTCCATCATCTTTACTAAAGATTTCATTAATTTGTGAACATTTTGCATATAAAAATAAAACTGAAGTTTCATACTCAATAATGTAATTTTTTAGCTAAGAATTGCTAAAAATCTCAACCCATAGCATTATTCCCACTTTACAGCATTCCAAATATACCTAATAAATCAGTATACTAGTAATATCATGAAGGTAATCCTCATATATTAGGGAAGTGAGTTACTAGTGGAGATATTAAGGTACTATTTCCAGAAATATTTATTATTATTTATTCTAGAGCTTTATAGATCTGAATTATCAATAAAAAGAGGGTCTCTAACCATTTACAGAAATTAGTTTCCTGATCAGCTTTGTAAAGGATTGTTTTTAGGCAACACTATGAAGAAGCAGAAATGTATTGGTCAGAGGTTCTTTCTTGCATTTAACTAATGTCTCTTCATGTTCTTATGAGACACATATTGTCACATCAAATTATAATTCAAAGCACCAGAGTTTAGCCAGAGAGAAAATTTTCATTTAGTTATTTATTTTTTAACTCTCAGCCTTTGAATATTTTTCTGGTTTGGGTTTCTGTCCACATAATTTATTTTTATTTAATTTTGGGCAATATATGATTTCTGCCCTCAGATGTGGTCACCATAGTTCTCCCACCACTAAGCACCTGTAGCCCATCATCATATTCCCTTGTGCTGTTCCCCTCCCCTATTTTTACCCTTTCCCTCCTCTCATGGATGTCTTATATCTATGTTGAGCTTCCCAGTTTTGTCTTTGACACTTAAAGAGCAACCATTGATATTTCTCTTTTTCCTTTTGACTTATTTCATTTAGCATCAAATAACTTCCAGCTCCATCCATGTTACTGCAATTGGCATGAATTTATATTTTTGATTGGTGAGTAGTATTCCATTGTGTGTGTATGTGTGCACACACACCCCATATCTTCTTGATCTAGTCATCTGTTTTAGTGCATTTAGGTTGTTTCCATATCTTAGCTATTGTAAATAGTGTTGCAATAAACATAGGCATTCAGGTTTCCTTGTGATGTAGTGTTTTTATGTTTTGGGACAGATTCCTAGGATTGGAATAGCTCCACAGATTCTTATTTGGAGGCCATAGTCTGACTAAAAGACTTTTTCTTACTTTCTCTGATCTCTGGAAACTAAAGTTTGAATATACGGTCTTAATTCAACCAATTAGATGATCTTGTCAAAAACTTATAATTTCCACGTTGTTTGAAACCATGAATCCTGACTGGACCTTCGAACTAGAGTGCATATAATTTATAATTATCTAAACTAGATTCAGAGTGAATAGAGATGTTATTAATGATTATGCCTTGCCGACAGAAGATAACTGTGACCTGTACCCACCCTATATGAATGGTTACCTAAACTATAAGCTGATGCCAATTTCAAACACTAACCTCTTGTCAGATTCTTGATTTGAAAGTTAGCCAATCATTGAAGAAATGAATCTAGGATGGTAATGGGGTAATCACTGGGATTGGCATTTTAGAGCAGACGATCTCTTCCAAACTCTTTCAACTACATGTAGAAAACCTCTTCTTACCCAAAGAACTCACAAGGCTCTCTGCGGTAAGGAAATTCCAGACAGACCCTTTTTTCTTTTCAGAAATAATGAAGCTTTGCTTTGCCCACTTGCTCTGTTAGTCACCATGTTTCCAGGGTGACACGACAGTGTTTCCTGAGGATTCCTTCTTCACCCGGCTGCAAAACTGATCATCTGGTGAATAGGTAATTATGGGCTGAGCTAGGAACCATGCCGGGATGTGAATGTCTAGTAACCACATAGTGTTTGCATTGTAACTAATGAATACTCCCTTGCCTAATATAACCCAACCTAATTACCCATAAAGCTCTGGGTAATTTTCACTTGACCCTAAACTTTGTACATTTAGCTGCTTCTTTACCCAATGCTGAATGATAACTCAACAAGAGAGCAGTGAGCATGAAGAGGAAAGGTTGTTCCCTCTACAATATGTCATTATGCTGCCTGGTATTTTAATCAGAGAAAGTCAGTCGTTTCAGTAAGGTCTCATTTACTTACCTAATTGTCAGTTGTCATTTGGAGAAGAGCCAATCCAAGAGAGAATACTTCAAATAGCTTTACCATTTGTCTCTTTTGCTTGTGTTCATTAATTCTCTTGTACAAGTTGTGTCAGCATCAACTGTAAAAAATAAAAAGAAAGATAGTGAGTCCACTCCAATGAATGAAGGAAGCAACAAATGTGTCTCACTTTACTGTTAGCTCCAGGACAATGTCTTATTCATCTCTGCCTGTCTCACACCTGGTGTCACGCCTGAAGCATAAGACAATGCTCAATAAGCATTTACTTCTTGCTGTGTTTACATGCTTTGAGATTATTCCAGGTTGATACAAATGATGGTACTTAGAGGTCTGGGGAGAGCATTTTGTGAATCAATCATTTATAATTAACACATGACATAGAGTTTATTTTTAAATTTTTAATTTCCTGATAGGAATGTTAGACATAGAAAGGTTGATTACTAGATTAACTTCAATAAGTAATAAGAAAAAAATTTCTACTAGAACAGCAATTTATAGTTTGTGTTCTCTAACATGAAGCATAAGTGAATCTTTTACAACACTGTGTCTTCAGTCACAATCCAGGCATCACGAAAATCATCCTGATATCCAACCAAGATGAGGAAGGAAAAGATGTCCTTTGTGTTGAATTCCTATGGTCATTAGACATATGGGTTCTAACATGTCCCATACTGGCAACCACTTGAGCTACAAAAGTGAGAGAATTAATTACCGAGTGTGTGTGTGTGTGTGTGTGTTTGTGAGAGAGAGAGAGAGAGAGAGAGAGAGAGAGAGAGAGAGAGAGAGAGATCTTTGAAATGAGAAAGAAATCCTTTGAATATATTTGGGTTTTGGTGATGCTAAATGTATCCTTGATATCCTTCTGTAGAAATTTGAAATCAGCAACTTCCATGAGGCTATCACTGTACTCCTAGGGCCTAAAATCTTTTTTAAAAACATGCTTACAAACACAACTCAGTGCTCTATCTTGATTATTGCTGAGGTTGAGAATGAACATAAAATTTATATCTAAAAATGTGTGCACAAATATGTCTATGAAGATGTCCTTTCACACACATTAGTAGATTTCTAAAAATGTATTACACTGTCATTCATCATAAGCCCATAGGAGATATATGGAAATGAATAAAGAGGTTAGTAACTACATTGAGGAAATAGTTTACAATTGAAAGTCAGATGCATTTGTGCCAGTTTTGGTTGGAATGGTGACAAGATACTGGGATCAAGATCTAAAATGCTTGCAATAGGAATAGAAAATCATCTACAATGTTTCTGGAACTATTTTGTTTTGAGCATTGGATTCTATCCTGCCACCAACTCATCCAATTTAGGATTTCCTCATTTGCCCTTCTAAGATGACTATGGAACTGATAGTGTTGGCACTGTACTGGGAGCCAGATAGCTAACTCATCTTCTGGGACTTAGTGTGTTTGAACATCATTTTTCTATTCACTGTTAGAACTTCTGAAAAAAAAGTCCACCAATGTGAATTTTGACACTCAAAATGAAGTTCTGTGCGATAATAAGGTGATGTCCATGCCATGAACTATCACTCAGAGTTGTCTATGTTCAGCTGTGTGGCTGGTGGTGGGATAGCAACCCACCATATAAGGTGCTGGTTTCCCTGACCACAACCTTGAACCAACCAGGCCAGACTTTTACTGGCATGAACCTTTGTTGAAATATCAACTCCCTCCCATTGCTAGAAAGCTTGCTGGGCTTAAGTGGAAGATAAATATCTCTTCTGAGAAAAGATGACCTCATAATCTTTAAATCTCTGATGTCATCATTATTAGATGCCAAATAGTCTTTCATATATAAAGTTCAGCTCTAGCTAGTTTTTGTAGGATATTTGCCTACATGAAACACAAGTAAATATAGCTTTAGGATTTATTTTTTTTTTCAACATTTGACAAAAAGGCTATTGAAGCTTCTGTAGAAAATTTTGAAAAATGACTAATATCATTTGCATAGATAATG
Source organism: Scalopus aquaticus (assembly GCA_004024925.1). Lineage (NCBI taxonomy): Eukaryota > Metazoa > Chordata > Mammalia > Eulipotyphla > Talpidae > Scalopus > Scalopus aquaticus. The sequence goes on along the minus strand of PVIJ01003855.1, from coordinate 30,215 downwards.
CTTCAGAAGAAATGAAATATTTTGTAGATCACCATATTTTATGTTTTTGGCACCTTTGATTTATTCATCCATTAAAGTCAGAATATTTTCTGTGGGAAAAGTGACCAAAATTCTGACACTAGTTTGAGACCATTAAACAAGTTGAATATGAGTTTAAAAGCATCAATTATGATATTGACGACACAAACAACAAAAAAAGTCATAAGTGTTCTTATTGCATGCCTGCTCAGTAACTTTTGTGTAATGAACTAAACATTTCTATCCACTTTATAGGGAGCAAAGTATAACATCACACAAAAATCATCATCCCAAATGGTGTTTGCTGCTGCTCCTATAGAGAAAGTGTGCTAAGGAGTTCCTATTTAATAACCCAGAGACAGTTCCTCTTCTGCATCTGGAGTTGCTCTCTGAGGGTCATGACTGTGGTTTGTGGATGAGGTAAGGAAAAGGGAAAGAGGAAGCAAAACGACGTAGAACTGTCTGTGTTGTAAATGCTCTGATGGCAAACAGAAACGTTTGTCTCTCAGGACTTGCAATCTGACACCTGTCAAGAACACTAAATTCTTCTCTTAAGAATAAAATGGGACTAAATTGACCTCTTGTCTTGGAGGTTTCTAAAGGGAAGAAGAGAATAAAAATATGACTTACATCCTATTTCTTGCTGGTATGGAGTCCCAGAGGCTGTCATATTACCTCTTTTTTTTCCCTGAAATCAAATGATCCCTTGAGGTTAATGGGAATAAAAAAGTTGAAAGTTTTTTGTTTTTACTTTTCTGATAGTTGATGTAGACTTTTTAAACAGTATCGACACTCAACATTTTTCATATGTGCTATTGTCCAGTAAAAGCAGTTGAAAGTAGTATAGCAAATATATTTGGAAATATATATATGTGTAAATATATTTTATATAAATAAATATAAATACAAATATATAAATGAATATATAAATATTTATATATATTTATATATATATCAATGAAAATCAAAAGTAAAAATGAGAGGATATGTTTCAGTGAGCATAGAAGATAATTTAGGAAAAAAAGCAAGCTCTTTCATGTGCTTATTCATTTAGCACTTTTAGTTCATTCCTGTAAGTGCAAGACAATTCAGTAAGTACTGAGAGATTACTGTGAGAAGTAATAAAGCACATATAAACAGACAGGTAGAGGAAACAAAGGGTGACTAAAGGATCATAAGGAAAATGTAAAATTCAAACTCAACTAATGTCTACAGAGGGATGGTAAATAGATACTGGCAGTCACATGCAAGGGGGATATTGACCTGACCTGGAAGATCAGAGAAGGCATTACTGAGTGACAGTGGAAGATAAAGTCTAATTCAAAGTTATGGTAGGTCAGATGGTGAATGGAAAAAGATAACTGAGGATTATACTAGAAGTTCCAGTTTTCACTAGATAGGAAGTTTTTTAATTCAAGGATATGTTTTCTGAGAAAATGTAATTGCAAGCCAAAATTTTTATCCTCCAAACAGTTTTACATATTCTTAGTAATGCTGTGGCTGACAGAGGTCACTTGGAAATTGAAGGTAATGGCTCAAGTGCATGTGACTCTGGTCTGGATTTTGCATGAACTGTTGATATCTTTGGACATAGAGCTGGAAAGTAAGCTGGTAGATATAGTTTTGGATCTCTGAAATTTTAAAATATAGGCTAATAAATACAATTATCATAATAATATACATAGATACATATATATTTCCATCAACTAGCATATAGAGTAATGGTTCTTTTTAAAAAGATAGCTATCAATAAGATTGGAGTACAAAGGTACCTTTGTTCAATTACAAACTTTGATAATGTCATTGAAAGAGTTTGATAATGCTAATAAAATATAGAAATGCAAGCATGAAAATTAAAAATATAAACTGAAACTCCAAAAGTAACTAAGACAGGATACTATTTTCTTTGGTAATACATTTTATGTAATGCTGTCCCTATACACTCACTTGTGTAAGTAAAAAAATACAATATTGCACTCTATTCTTAATTTTCATTCTTTTGGTCATAAAATCTTGTCAATAATTTTTATCTTAACAGCTCTAAATTTCATTTTTATAATATTTATTTCATTATTTTTAATCTCTCTCTCTCTCTCTCCCCCCCCCTCTATATATATAACATCATTGTTCATTTTTGTACAATGTTTGCTTTCTCCTCTCAGGTATAGTCCCTGTAAAATTACCACTATCAATTTACCCGTGAACCATCAACATAGTCCCTTGTGCTTTTCCCTTCCCTGTTTTAATCCTTGTGCCTCCCCCTTGCAGAATGTCTCTGATTATAGTTGCCTGCTAATTTTGTTTTTTTTAAATTTATTATTTTTTTTCTAATCCCTTATTTAGGTCCCCTATATTTCTCCTATACGTGAAACCATCATGTATTTTTCTTTTCCTTTTGACTTATTTCACTTAGCATAATACCTTCCAGCTCCATTCATGTAGCTGTGAATGGCATGAGTTTATCTTTTTTGATTGCTGAATAGTATTCCATTGCGTATATATACCACATCTTCATTATCCAGTCATCTATTTTTGGGCATTTGGATTGTTTCCATATCTTACCTATTGTAAATAGTGCTGCAATAAGCATAAGGGTGCAGGTATCCTTTTGAATTCATGTTTTGTGTACTTTGGGTGGATTCCTAGGAGTGAAATTGCTGGGTTATATGGTAGGTCCATTTTTTGTAGTTTGAGGAACCTCTACACAGTTTTCCATAGTGTTTGGATCAGTTTGAATTCCTGCTGGAGGTGTAGGAAAGGTCCTTTTTCTCCACATCCTCACCAAAATTTGTTGTTGTCACTTTTTTTTTTAAAGATTTATTTATTTATGCATACAAGCTGGGGTACAGACTAGAGGCTTGGTGAGAGGGTTCACCAGAGATAGAATGGGGCGCAGAACAGGCAGATTGACGGAAATACATTGCTAAGGGGAGCAGCGGGCAAGGCAGGAGAGGTCTGCCGCGCCATGTGGGAATCTCCCTGGCCGGGTGTCAAACTCACGTCGCTGCTGCCGACAGCTCCACAGCGCAGCGCTTAACCACTGTGCCACCAGGGAGGCCCTGTTGTCACTTTTCAAAAATATGTGCTGTTCTCAATGGTGTAAAGTGATATCTCATTGTGTTTTTGATTTGCATTTCTCTGATTATAAGTGATGTTGAGCATTTTTCATATATCTGTTGGCCATTTGCATTTCCTCTTTGGAGAAGTGTCTTTTTAGATCTTCTGCCTATTTTTTTGATTGGATTGTTTACTTTGTTTTTGTTGAGTCATGTGAATAGCTCTAAGTTTCATGCAAACATCTCCATTACCAATTTCACTCATACTTTTGGGTTTCATAATTTCTTGTTTGTTTACCTATAATATCTACCCTCTCACTTCATTTGTTCTCTCTCAAATTCACTTTTTGATGCTGTGACTGTTAGTGTTCAACTTCTAAAATGGTACTCTAATATATCAACTTTTGTCTACTTCCTTATTTCATTATCTATAAAATACAGTTTATGCCCAGGAAAGTGATATGATTACCAAAGTCAAGATATTTTTTGAGCCCAACACCAAAATTTTAATTTATGGTAAGAAACAGCTTTCCACGAGCTGTAACTTAATGTTAGTGAGGTTAGCATATTTTTCCCCTTAAGTAAGCAATGTAATATTAAACATTATTTAGAGAATTGCACAGTAATTTGTAAATTGAAAATGAAAGGAAGATGAATTAATGAAATATTTACTAGTTTGACCACTTGATAACTCCAATGGGAATTATTTCGCCAGTAGCACCAGAGATAGTTAAAATCTATTGAAAAGACTCTCTCTCTCTCTAGATAAAGCTTCAAGGTATCACAGACTGTATTTTCCTTTGTGAAACTTCCTTTTCTCTGCTTGCTCCTTTTATTTACCAGTCCCAAACTAACCCCATCCCAGGTCTGTTACATAATCTTTCTTAAATATACTATTATATCAAATCATATTACAACAAAATTTTGCTGATATTGGGCCAACTCTTTTAAATATAATTCTGTATATGTGTGATTTTTTTCATTTTAGGGGTTTAGGCTCAAAGACTATCTTTCATTTTTTTTCATCTCTAATGTTTTAGCAATTTTACTTTATGAAATCTAAATAATGAAAAGTTTTTGATATGCTAGGGACAGCCATCATGTGCAAATCTGTTGGGAGAATTTAGGGAGTACCAATGTCTCACTAGCACCCAAAAGTCATTCTACCTTTACTGGTTAATTTATACATGTGTTCTGAGAATGCTGTGACATTTAGGGAAATAGGAAACAAAAACCAAAACTGAATTCAGTTATTGATTGAAGAGTTTTATGCCACACACATACACACACACAAACACATACACATACAAAGAAATGAAAGAAAAAAAAAAACAAAGAGACTAAATACTAAGTTTGTTAATAACTTATTTCCCACATATGCTAAGAAAATTTTTTTTAAAAATGGGTGATCTCTGATCTCTGGACAGCGTAGACATAAGTATAGGATTTAATGATTCCTGAGATGGTCTTTGTATTCTCCATAGAGCAAGGGATGGTCAATAGAAACCAACATTCACTAAGAACAAGTAATATCAAATTAGTTTAACTTCCTGTTTGACTGTTTCCTAAATAGAAAAATCAAATGAATATTATAAGAAAAAATAACTTTATCATTATTTTTCACAATCAGATTATATTTGTGAAGAAGATAAAGAATATGTGTTATAGTTTATATATTATATGGGTCTAAAAATTGACATACTAAATTAAATATTCATGCTAGAAAAACAATGGAAAAAAGTTTTTATAAGGCTCTGTTTCCAGTTGAATTCTAATCAGTGTTTTAATTACTGGGATGTAGCTATGAGAAACAGGGTTTATTAAACAGAACTTCAATTCAATGGACTAAATATTTGTTAGGTATCTATTATGTTTATGTCATTATGCCAAAAGAAAAAAATAACCAACTGACTGTATGTAAAGTCTACCATGGAATTTTAAGTCATTCAAATGCTATATGAGCATAGGAGTAGTTGCTAAAACAAACAAATTGAGCCTACTTGAATAGATAGAAAATAGAACATAGGAATAAAGAGAATAAACTGTGGGGTCAGATTGCTTGATGTTTTAGATGGTCTCTACTACTTATTAGCTGTGCTAATTTGTGCAAGTTAATTTCCTTAAGCCTCAGTTTCTCTGCCTCTAAAATGGGCTATTATCTATGTCATATTTATTTGTGAGGAGAAAACCACATGAAGTATTAAATATCATTCATGAAATAAGAATTTCACTCAGTAAGTATTTGTAATTATTCTTAGCTCACTATTCAGATCAAAAGATATAATTACAGTCTAGGAGTCATGAAACTTGTGTCCCACCTGATAGTGGCACTTCCAGTTGCTGACTATAATACTTGTATCTCTAAGTGACTATTCTTAGTTTTGGGTTTTCCACTTTATTAAAATTATTGAAAAAATAGAATTTGTTCAGAGAAGGGGAACTGACATGGGAATAGATCTAGAAATTATGGCATAAAATAAGTATTTTGAATTATGCAAATTAATTAATTAATGCCTTGATTTGTTCCAAAAAGTTATTTAAAATACTGACAAAAATATATACAGTGCTATCGAATAAAAATAGCGAAAGCAGATCAAGCAAAGAGGAAAGAATAAAATGAGACAGGAATTAATATAAGAATCACAGATACATTAAAAGATGAAGCAGAGATTTAAGACCAGGATAGCCCAAGTTGTCATTAGAAATTGCTTCCTTTACTCTGATCTTTTATCTCCTAGCTTTTCAACTCACTTACCCAAACATCCTCAATGCTCTGATTCCTTGACTCCATTCAGGCATCTCATACTTTTATCCCACAACTTACAACCTATCATCCTTGTCTCTTTATTTTCTTATTCTATAGCTTAGATTATAAGGTTTTATTATAATTGCTTACCACCTTTTCTTTCAACAATACTCCAAAGCCAAACCAAAACCCTAGATAACCACAATATTTGTTCATCCTTATCTTGTAAATGTAATTTCAAACCACATTGGCTAGCCACATTTGAAATCAATGAATGTGGAATTCCTGCTTAACTATTTCATATCTACTCATCTATTTTTAAAATTCTCTCATTATCTCCCTACTCACACTCAATTTACACATATTTCTTTTAGGGAATCCCAAACTCATTATCTTCCTGTTACCCTGTCTGTAAAATTAGCTACTTCTGAATGTCCATCCTATCCTTCCTTTATGTAAAGATGAACAAATGGATTGTCCTCCGAAAGGCTCTGGGTTCTAGCCTTTTTCATGTACTCAAGGGACTTATCCTTATGGCTCTGATGTCTTTCTAGTATATCATAAGTCTCTTTCTATAGGAAAGTTCTATCCATGTGAAATAAGCTTTAGTGCCTCACTTCTTTAAAAATGAATTGTCACAGATGCACAACTCTTTTCAGGTATTTTCCTGGTTTTGGAATCCTTTCTGTGCAATTCTCTAAAGAGATAGGCACAATTCTTTGGGTATAATTCATGGGTTAATCCCTTGGTCCAGATTCTCCCTTCATCATCATTTACAAAATCACTAAGAATCTCTCATACCAAAGTCAGTAAGTACTTTTATTCTGTAATTTCACTTGGTGTATCAACAGCATTTGGCAGCTTCAACAACTCTTCTATTTTGGAAAGAAATAATAATCTCTACATGCTACTATTTTCCTGCATTTTCCCCTTCTTCATACTGATACTTCTCAATCTCCTTCACTGACTCTCCTCATTATTCAACTCCTGTATTTTTGGTGTTGGCCAAGGCTTAATGTTGGATTCTCATTTGTTCCCTCCATATATACTTTCCCCGAGATAGCATATTCATGTTTAGGCCTTAAAATTGAATTAATTATGTGATGACTCACAAGTTTATATGTCCTACACAGATATTAACAGTGACTTCAGTCATTTATACACAATTATCTACTTGACATCTCCATTTCAACATCTTATAGCAAAACAAACTTAATTGATCTAAACATGAATTTTCCATCTCTGCTCATCTTAACATCTTTTAAACTCTATTCCTATGTCAATATCTCAGGAAATGAATCTCAGGAGTCACTTTTTATTCTGCTCTTTATCTCACATTCTATCCTACTTCATCAGCAATTCCAACCGACTCTATTCCTAAATGAAAATTTTAATATGTCTACAATCTTTATGACCATTATCCTAGTGTAAGTCACCATACTCCTTATCAAGACTACATTAAAAGGGCCTCCCCGGTGGCGCAGCGGTTAAGCTGTGGAGCTGTCGGCAGTGGCGATGCGAGTTCGACGCCAGGCCAGGGGGAATCCCACATGGCGTGGCAGACCTCTCCTGCCTTGCCCGCTGCTCCCCTCAGCAGTATTTCTGATCTGCCTGTTCTGCTCCCCGCTCTGTCTCTGGTGAACCCTCTCGCCGCCCCATGCCTCTGGCCTGCACCCCAGCTTATATGTATAAATAAAAAATAAAAAAAAAGACTACATCAAAAGTCTTACCTGTTACTTCCATCCTTGTTGCTTTTAATCCATTTACATATAATAGTTAGGATGATCTTTCATTAATGCACATGACATCTTGCCTAAAACTCTGCAGTATATTCCCATTGTTTTAAAATAAATTCATTATTCAGTAGGTTTAAGGTCATATGATTTCCTTTCAATATCTAACATATATCAAGTTTTTTTTTTTCCTTTAGATTTTTGACCAGGTTGTCACTGTCTTCAATCCACTTCTATTTTATCCAAAATCACTCATAACTTGTTAATTTTTGTATTTTTAACCTCCGTTGTGAATTTAGTCTCCTTTAATATAAACTTTCTAAGCATGATAGACCAATCAGACCCTGCACTTTTCCACCCCTTTTCTTTATTTTAACATCTGATTAGTTCAGTTCATAGAATTTATCTTTTGTGTTAAAATATTTTGAAAATACAGGTTCCTCATATATATGTAAGTTGTATGTGTAGAGTCCTTGTCTAACTTATGTACTACCAAACTCCCTGAATCTAACAAAGTGATCAGGAAACAAAATATATTTGATAAATGAATAAATTAATGGATATATAACATGCTTTATAAGTCAAGAGAGGAGAGGGTATGCTGAGTTCAAAGCAACAACCAAATATCAGTGGCTAACAATACAAAGCTTTATTTCTTGCTCTTGTTGCTGCAGTTCTTCCAACACCATTTTCATTACAGGAACATCACTGACAAACTCCCACAGAAGAGGAAAGGAAGACATGGCAAGCCATGAATTCAACAGTCTTTAAACTTTTGCTTGTAAGAGACATATTCACTTCCTTGCACATTTCATTGTCCAGATTCAGTCAAATAGCTACTTCAGAGTTTTAGCTGACACTGTGTGATCATCTTGAAGGGAGGGGGAAAACAGGGTCAGCATCCAAGGGGAAGTGTGAACATTTTAAATAACAATACCAGTCGAACTGTTTTGCCACTGAGTGTCCATTGACAGTGATTGCCCACAAAACTGAGTTAAGGATTCTAAATTTAGCTCTAAATTCAATAAGAATGATGGCTTGTTTGTGTGATCATAGTATGGGGAGGGGCAACATATGGGCTGTATGTTTGCAATCACTGACATGTATGTAATATTGATGTAGCTAATCAAAGGACTGTAATGTAAATGAGATCTTTAGGATAATAGGTCAAAGGAGACATCTTAATGAGAAGAAAACTTACTTGAACATGCTTTTTTCCAAGTAAAATCATTCTATAATTTACAGTTGTATAAAATGATATATTCTGCTTTGTGTAAATAAAGTGAACTTAAGAAAAACACTATTATTCACACAGTAGTGCATGTCAAGCTATTGGCAAAGTTGTAAATTTCCACTTTGAGTGCTGAGAGGCTATTTTCTTCTAAGTTTTAAAGTCTGTATTTATCATCTTACATAAAGAACACTAGATAGACACTTTCAATTCACATACATATTCTATGAATGTAACGTTTGATTTTACATTGATAGCAATTTAATTTTGTACTCATTCTAAAACTACATTTTTACCCCTCTTATGTTTTCATGTCACATTTTACAATTTTTTTGTTGAGTTTATATAACTTAACAAATTATTTATTTTTTAAAAAGATTTATTTTTTATTTATACATACAAGCTGGGGTACAGGCCAGAGGCTTGGGGCGGCGAGAGGGTTCGCCAGAGACAGAGCGGGTAGCAGAACAGGCAGATCAGAAATACACTGCTGAGGGGAGCAGCGGGCAAGGCAGGAGAGGTCTGCCACGCCATGTGGGATTCTACCTGGCCGGGCGTCGAACTCGCATTGCTGCTGCTGACAGCTCCGCAGCGCAGCGCTTAACCGCTGCGCCACCAGGGAGGCCCTATATAACTTAACAAACTATTATAGTTTTATTTAAACTTACCACTTTTTGTCTTTTAAACTTCCTGCTAACTTTGTAAATGTTTAATACACTATCTTTAATAAATATTTAGCTGCTTCTGGGAGATTTTCTCATTTCATATGTTTTCATGTTTCAACTTTGTACCATTTCTTTTCAGCTTAAAAGATATCATATATTTATTGTAGAGCTGTTTTAGTGTTAATGGACTTCTTTAGCTTATGTTTGGAAAACACGTTCTCTTTTTTGTTTCTAAATGATAATTTCACTAAGTAGAGGATGCTTGGTTGCAAATTTTTTTTTCATTTCAACACTGAATTGATGCCACTACCTTCTTTCCTATAGAGTTTCTGATGAAAAATTTGTTGATAATCGCGTGAAGTTTCCCTTGTAGCATCTTGGTTTTCCCTTGTTTGTAGCATCTTGCTGTTTTTAAGATTGTTTAACTTTTGACATTTTGATTACTGTGTCTTGATGTGGATCTCTTTGGGTCTGTCTTATTTGGAACTCTTTGTATTTTTTACCCCTGGATGTCTACTTCCTTCACCATATTGACGGATATTTTCATTAACTGTTTCTTCCAATAAATGTACTCTCCCTTTCTCACATTCCTTCTTTTTTTTTTTTTAAAGATTTATTTTTTATTTATACATGCAAGTTGGGGTACAGGCCAGAGGCGTGGGGCGGCGAGAGGGTTCACCAGAGACAGAGCGGGGAGCAGAACAGGCAGATCAGAAATACACTGCTGAGGGGAGCAGCGGTCGAGGCAGGAGAGGTCTGCCGCGCCATGTGGGATTCTCCCCGGCTGGGCGCCGAACATGCATCGCTGCTGCCGACAGCTCCACAGCACAGTGCTTAACTGCTGCACCACATTCCTTCTTTACTGAAGAAAAAACCAAGTAGAGACAGAAAAATCCCATAATCATAATGGACGTACGGTGATCAATGCAAGGGAAATGTCCTCCGTGTGGCTCAACCATCGATATGAGGGGCCAAAGCTGTTATGGAGCAACCCAGTGAGAAATAGAGATGACCCATATTGTGATTCCTCACTGGATACTTAAGAACTTGAGATAGCACCCAAAAGCATATATGCCGAGAGAAATTTAAAAAAAAATTACAAGGGCAGTGAAAAGAGGGAAAGAACAATTGGCTGACATGTCTTACTGGTAAAAGTATCTGAGCTGAGACACCAGAGTGCCAAGTGAAGCTGGAAAAGCAAATGAGCAAGAGCATGACTGTGTTCAGTTGAGCCCTGTGTAATATTTAACTCTCCCCTCCCATGCCTAGTTCCCAGTGCCCCAAGTCCCCTCATTTAGGAAGTCAGGTTCATGACATTGGGGAGTTGTAATCCTCTATCCTCAGCACCTGAGATATCGGCATGGAGATGGGGGTGGAGTCTGTTCAGGACATCCTTCTCTGGCTAAGAGTTTGCTCCTCATACATCCTCTAACAATATCTCAGGCATTGTCCACTCAGATTGGTAACAACTCCTGCCTGGGAGAGGAGCTATAAAGAATATGTATAGAGAACAAAGGGAGAGGGACATGATGACACCCTTTCTCTTGACAGTAGAATCTTTTAAAAGGGTGGTTTTTTTTCTTCTCACAATAAAATAGCAGCAGGAGTATCAAAGAAATTAAAATACAGCCAATTCCTAATAAAATGCTAGAAAAATACTTTTTAAAGCAATGTATAATTAACCTGTCAAATGCTTTACCTCACACGTTATTCAAGCAAACACCTTAGAAATATTCCATCGACAATGAAATGTAAACTGTTATGTTGAGAAGGATTAGTTGTAACTATACTTTTAATGTTCTACCTGTATAATGTGTTTTTTGTTGTGACAAATCCTCAGTATATAAGAAATATGAATAGCGTTTGTAGTTACATTAGCATAGATAAAATTACAAGTATTATCAATCCCTATTCTTTATGACATATGTTTGTTATCATCTTTTATGAAGATAAACTGCTTTTCATGATAACATTGATAAAGATAATTCTGTAGAACTATAGTGTAAAAGTGTGAGCAACAGGAAGTATTTTCGGACCATTGAGATTTTCTTTACATTTGAGATACTCATTTTTGAGAAACTTAGAAGATTCCTTTGAGAGGATTCAAATGAAATTCAAACTATCAATTAACTGATATAATCTTTGTAGGGCAAAAAGCAGGTATTAAATAGACTATAACATATACAAACACCCTTACACATTAATTCCCTTAATAAAATTCTTGTGACTCTTTGTGAGCCGCCTGCTCACGTTTTGGTCTCATTTTATCCTTTTTTATATATCTTATGTTCTAGTTAAACTGTACCACTCATAGACCTTTACAATCCAGCCACTTCTCATTCATCCTTTATTCTTTGACTTTGCCACCTAAGGCCTTGCAGAGGCCTGGAATATCATTCCTCCCACTCACCACCTAGACACTTATTGGACTATATCTTGCTATTTCATGAGAATTCAGAAACTGGGATGTCATCTTCCAGGGGAAGTGTCCCTTGATCTTTAAGAGTCTTTCAGCAAGTATCCTTTTCATGTGGCATTTCCCTCAGCTATAGACCTTCAATTTACTTGTCTGTATCTACTACTTACCTGCTTTGGGAAGGGCTCATATGTTCTAGATCCTATTATCTTTAGAGTCAGACACTGTTTAATCATATGAGAGGGACTTAGATTATATTATTGAGTAAGCAAATAAATGTATGAATGAAACATGATATTTTTGGAATATAGACAGCTTTGTTGTGGGGAAGTATCAGGATGTAGGCTGAAGGGGTGAAAGAATTTACAAGAGACAGAGTGGAGAACAGAAAAGGGGAATTGGTTAAAATATACTGCTGAGAGGAACAGTGGGAGACAGGGATGTCTTCTGCCCCGAGAGAAGGTCCCCAGGCTCTATTTCTACTCCAGGTGTCAGTGATTGGCTAGGCTATCTAGCCTTGGCTGTGTCCTGAATTATGATTGGCTAGGATGTCTATCCTTGGGTGTGTCCTTGGGTGTGTAATGTGGATCACCAGCTTCAAGGAGTTCCCATGGCAGTCTCATGCACTCCCCTTATCCATGCCAGCCTCCCAAACTGGCCTCGTCAAGGAATGATGGCTTAGTTTTTAACCTTAGTAATGATACACCAGCGATTTTTATTTCATTTTTTTTAAGAAAAAAAAAATCTAAACATTTATCTTAGAAAGACTCTATATTGAAATCTGGTTATAACAGAGTGAAAGATTTAAGAAATAATATCCTTATTCACATATATACAATGTATAGAAACTCATATCTATTTTGAAACATTTCTAGAATTGGTTATAATTTGTTATTATTTGGATAGTGAGTATATAAAACTATTAAAATTTATTGCTTACTTGGATGTGAATTTTCCTTCATACTATTTATTTTTTTGAATCATATCAAAAAATCAATACGTGCATTGAAAAATGTCTGTTATTGTCACCTAGATAAAGTAGTGTTTCCATAGAACAGATGCAATTATGAAACAGAATTGTACTCATTATTTTATGCCAATTACCATTCTACTTATGAAGCAACTCCTTTTGCTGTTGATTTTATTGTCTTGATAGCTTGTTTTTCCTCTCTTGGCTTCAGAACAACACACATAATTATTCAACTAATTACTAGCCTTTTACACACACACACACACACACACACACACATAGACACACAATTTCAGTAAAAATTATATATTTCTACTTACATTTGCTTACCTCCTCTATATTCTCTTCTCCACACATTGTTGATTTGCAACATCTGTATCATGAAATTATTCAATACAAGGTGTAAAAATATTTGTTTCTACTACCATTTCTGCCCTCAATTGGCCTGGATACCCATGTCTTTCATTCATGTCTTTTCTAAGTGTCTTTGCATGTCTTGACTCCATATATCTCTTCCATATCCTCAAGTTGCTGGTGAAACACAGGAAAGTTCACAAACCTGCCCAAACACAGCTGTCAGTAAGGAATGACGGAAAGTCAGAGTGATTAAAGAAGTTAGGAATTTATTAAGGTAGAGAGAGTAGAGCACAGCCTCCGCAGTGGGAGGGGTCTTGAGTGAGTGTCCAAGATCTATGGGCTGTGCCAAGATCTATTTAGCTCTTGTGCCAAGATCTATTCTTAGGTTATGTGCATATTCTTATTGGACAGACTTCTGGTTCCTACTACGTCAGGCACTGTTGAAGTCTCTTACTTCATTCCAGCTGTTTTTTTTTTTTTTTTTTCCTCCTTACTGTCTTTCTCCTTGGTCAGCAGATGTTTTCCTTTGATGTTGGGTTTGAACTGGGGTCTCTAGGCAGCAGAAACCTCCAGGGTGCTTATCTTACGCTATCTCAGATCTACAGGGTGCTTATCTTACTGCTGGTCTCACTGGTGCAAGTCCAAAGCCAAAAAGCAAGACACCCCTCTACACGTGTCTTTCTCCTCTTCTGTAGATTTTCCTAGCGTTTCAGTTCTGACCCTCATTAGGTGAGACTGGGAACCTGGAAATCCCACTTTTTAGAGATACCTCTGTTATATCATATAACCCAAGAAGAACTCAGAGGGGATTATTTCTTTTGTGTCCCAACAGATGCAACATAAAATTGCAGTGTTTAATGTCCAGAGGAGTTTTAAAAGAAGTGTTCATTTGTAACCCATGAACCTAGGGTGAGAGTAACAGGGTGGTCCCCGGAATGGGGGAGGTCCCAGGTTTCCTGTTATGCCCAGGGGAGAGTGGAGCTGAGCAGGGAGAAGGCGAAGCTGGAGAGGAGACTGGAGAAGGAAGGAGGCAGGATGGAGGCCAGGAGACCTGGAGGAGGCACATGGAGCAGAGGCGTGTGAGAAACCTCTGCTTGCTTCTGGGTCCTGGACTGGTTGAAGCAGATGTGGGTGAGAGACCCGTGGGCAGGTTAACAATGGAAGCTTTTATCTTGATTTTGATTTTGCTCTTTTCCTTCCAGACTTGTCTGTCTGTTTCTGACCCTTTTCTGTGGGTCTCCATCATACGGTGCTTTAGACTTTTGGCAGGCTTTGGATCTTATTTTGGGTCAACCCTGTTTGGGTGGATTTTTACCTATGAGGGGATGGGTAACTTTGGGTGCTTAATTTGGAAACTATATTCTTTGTCCTTTCTGTATTGTACACTAATTGTATTAAAGTTCCTGTTCATTAAAGGTCTTCTGTGTTTTGTCTTGATGCAGTAGATGGCAGAACCGATTGAGAGTGGAAAGTTTGGGGGTTTTGGTGTGCCCTTCTCCCTGTCCTGTAATATGAGCATGAAGTATTATTCCTAAAACTACTAGCATTAGGGGGCCAAGGTGGAGGACTTTATTTCTCAACTGTCTGAATGCACAGATTTTTGTGCATATCTTTAAATGTGATTCTGAAGTGAATGAATTGTACTTTCAGGAATCTCTAAATGCAGTTTCAGTATTCATCTTCTCAAAATAAACAGTGTTTGATCAGACCTGCCAGTTTGGCTTCTTTCTTTTTATGAATGCAGAATAATTGAGTGAAATTAGTTTTGTTCACAATTTTTTGTCAATAATGTCAGGAAAATTTCTAATGAGTAGTTTTCCAGTCACACAAATAGTAGCACACAGATCAATAAGCATCATGCAATTTGAATATTGAATTCACCCTTTGAAATGGCCTTAGAAAGTTAGCTCATTGATGTGAGAAAGCTTTAATTGCAGTTACCATTAGATGAACACAAAATCCAAATGTCAAAAGCTCCTTTGCAATTGGGAGAGCAATGAAGTTAAAATAGCCATGGTCATCAAAGTGCTGAGTTCAGGAAATTCCAGGAAATCACAAGAGTCCTTTGAAAAGCCAAGAGCAGTTGGGTCAACATTAGCATACATTGTGTGAATAAAAGGCTGCTTTTATTCACTGTTATGTTCCATTTTTTTAACTGTAAAGATATATTTCAATTAAAGTGCCAAGATGATAATGCCTAAGAACATTTGAATGGCTCCTCTAATATGCAAGATTAAAATCAGTTAACAGAGCTAAGTAGGCAGTTTAAGAGTCTAGATTTGAGGCTAGGATGTCAGGGGTGAGGCTATCAAATACATACATAAATCATGAACTTCTGTGTCTGCAGGTTTCATAGCACTGTAGAGCTTAAATCTGTGATAAAAAATGAGCAAAGGATAATGGCATAATTTAAATTGCTGAGGAGTATAATTTTGCATTCTGGTGGTTAGACTGGAGTTGTGAAGATGGTGGAGGGGAAAAAATTGGGTGATAAAATTTTGACCTGAACTTTTAAAATTGATAGTCACTCCAAAGATACATAAATTGCTTTTACTAAAATCACTTTTCATATAGTGGAAGCTCAATAAATAATGGCAAAATTATTTACAATAATGATGTAGGTGAGGAAAAAAACTCTATCCTTCCATTTTCCAGGTTCATGGAGGAGCTTGTTAAAAAGATAGGTAAACAACAGAAAAATAAACACAAATTTATTAATATGTATATCTCATAATTACATGGGAGAAACTCAGGGATGAGTAAAAGAGCAAACTCAAAGAGGTGGCTGGAACTTGAGCTTAAATACTATCTTCAAGTAAAACAAAGGAGAAAGAGTGTAGAGGAGACAAGTTATGGAAATGTTGCCAGAATAATGCAGTAAATAAGGGAAGGTTTGTTAGGCAGGTTTAAATCAAAGATTTTTCTATTGATAAGAGTTGCTTGTGATCCTTGTCTTCCTAATACAGAAGGGGAGGCAGCCTTACAAATGGAGAATTTCTTTCCAAAGGTAAATTTCCCTTCCAAAAGGGTAATGCAGGATTAGTCAATAATTTTCTGATAGGTTTTATCCAGGATTCCAGAGCAAGTATTTTCTAATACCTGCCACCTTGACCATGGAGCTAAGGAATCCCTGCGGATCTTCAGAGAAAATGCTACCATAACCTTAAAAAATGAAGATTACCCAGATTTTGGGTTATCTGCAGGAGAAAATAACCTTTTAATCAGAGAAAACTATGTTAAAGTAAGGCAAGTATGTCCAGGCCAGGCTCTCTCCTATGAAGTTATCCTCTCCTTGCCATGTGAGATCCCGTTCTCTCTACTCGATGACCTGGGGGTCCCTATCTTCATTCTGAACTTAAGATATAAACCCTCAGTTTTGTCCCATATTACATAATTAAATCTGATCTTTTTCTTCTACTAACCTACCTGATGTTAATTTTTTTGCTACTCCATCCAAGAAGAATCCAGTGTCCCTACAATATCTTATACTATTTCTAAGACATTCTTAATGATGTTTCATAATAGTGCAATCTCCATAACAGGAGAGGTTCCATGTTCCCTGCTCCGCCTAATTAGTGAGTGGAACAGAACCAAGAGAAGGAGCTGAAGAGGACAAACAAGATGATGACTTGGAGAGGAAGACTAGGAGTGTAAGAGGGTGGTCCTCAAGAAAGGGGAGTGTCCCAGGTTCCCTGCCCCACCCAAGGGAGGGTGGAGCTGAACAGGAGAGATAAGAAGCTGGAGAAGAGAAAAAAATAAGAAGAAGGAAGGAAACAGGACGGAGAGCCGGAAGAAGCACAAGGATTAGAGAGACATGTAAAGAAGCTGGACTGGCCGGGACTGTTTGAAACAGATGTGGGTGAGAGACCTGTGGGGAGGTGACAATGGCAACATTGATCTGGATTTTCATTTTGTTCTTTACATTATGTACATTATGTATGTACATTATGTTATGTTATGTTATGTTATGTACATTACATTTTGTTCTCTACATTATGGCGACTGACTTTTTCTTCTCCTTCGGTCTCTTTTATTTCTCATCAGAATGTCCTCCCCAAACTGCATAAACACTTCAGCATTTTTCCTTGGGGCACCACCTTTACCAGACTTTGGACTCAGCCTGGTTACAGGAGGAGGCCTGTGAAGGAGGGTGTGCTTGCTTCTCCATGCAGGACTTGGGCAACATGGGAGGAGATAACAGAAAGTGCGACATACAGAGACACATAAAAGAGACATGGGTGAGAGACCCATGGAGAGACTGACAATGGCAGCCATTTACCTTGATTTGTACTTTGATTTTGCTCATTTTGTACCAAACTTGCCTGGCCACCTTCTGCCCCTTTCCTATGGTTCCCTGCCAGAAGGTGCCTTAGACTTGTGGCAAGATTTTTTGGCCTCAGTGGCCCTGCTTTAGGGCAACTCTGTTTGACTGAGCATTTACCCACGAAGGGATGGGCAACTTTGGGTGTTTCATTGGAAATCATTACCTTTTTTTCCCTTCTCTTTCTATGCACATTAATCCTATTAAAGATCTTTCATGCTAAGAGTATGTTTCGTCTATGCAGCAGATGGCAGACCCTCTTTAGAGCATCTAAATTTGGGGGTGCCCTCTAATCTACTCAGTAACAGTCTGAAGCTTTCTTCTAAGTGCTTTTTATATTCCAGCTCATTTAATCTTCACAAAACTATAAAACACATTTCTTACTACTGTTCATATTTTCTTTTTCCTTTTAATTGAGGTAACATTAGTTTACAACTCTGCACATGTTTCAGGTACATAGTTTTTCACCTCAGCAACTGTATATAACACACCATATCCTCCACCAACCAGTTGGTCCTCCCAGTCTGTTCCTTCCCCACACTTAATTCTCTGGTAACCACTATTCTATTGTCAGAGTCTATAGGTTTGTTTTGTTTGTTCACTTTCTTTTTTGTTCCTCTGTATTTTTTTCTTTTATATTTCAGAGATAAAGTAAAATTATATGGTATTTTCTTTCTTCTGACTTATTTCACTTACTGTAATCCCTCCAGATTTATCCATGTTGTTGGAAATGCAGATTTCATCATTTTTTTTGGTTAAGTAGTATTCAATTTTTTATAGATGCTACATCTTTTTAATCCATTCATCCAGGCAGAGTTGTTTCCATTTCTTGGTTATTGTGAATAAGGCTGTAGTGAATATATAAATCATATTTTTTGTGTAAATACCCAGAAGTGGGATTACTAGATCATTCTCTCTCTCTCTCTCGCTCTCTCTCTCTCTCTCTGTATATATATATATATATATATATATATATATATATGTAAAATATCTATATAGAGAGATATATAATACACAAACACATATATTTGTGTGTGTATATATATATAATTTTTTATAGAAACTCCTATAACACTGGTCAATAGTGAGATCGTTACTGACTTAAAAAGGCCCTAATCTGTAGTATTTTGGTATGCTGAATATGAATATAACCCTGAAAATTTTTTCTTAGCTCTTGTTTTGAAGATATTTCATGATTCATTTTATATGTTTCAGTGTGTAAATTTATCCAGTAGAACTGCAACACCATCCTAAATCAGCCTAGAATAATGTAATATTGCATCACATTGTATAATACCATCATGCACACATCATCCAGAGATGACTGCATCGTTTTCTGATGCCGTGCAATACTGTTGCCAGGAGGTTGCTGAAGTAAGCTAAGATCAGCAGTGCACTAGATAAAGCCCTGTCAGAAAGGTTGAGCATTGAAAATATTTCAGACTTTGTAAGAGATAGTTTAAGCTACTGTTCCATAGAACTGTTATTATTTGATCCACTTAGGCACAATACAGAACAGTGATGCCTCGAGAGTTTGTTAATATTGTGAACAATTTCTGCTCTGTTTGTGGTGAAATGCCATTTGCCACCAGAAGAAAAGTATCACTTCTCAAGTGAAGAAGGTTTATCATCTTGACTTCGGATGCAAGGTTGGTGACCAAGACAAGCCTTGGGCCCTGTGTATATGCTATGCTACACATACAGTCCAGCTTTCACAATGGTTAAATGGCAAAAGACCATCAATGCTGTTTGCAGTCCCCATGGTGTGGAGAGAGCCACGCAACCACATAAATGACTATTACTTCTGCTTGGTTCCTCCTCATTCAGGCGAAATAACGAAGCAAAAGTTGAGAATAGTCTACCCAAACATTCCGTCTGCATTGAGACCAGTTCCACATGGTGAGGGACTTCCTATTCTAGAACCTCCAGCAGAATATTCTCTTGATTCATCTGATGAGGACAAGGGTGAGCCGACCCGTTCTCCTGTTCCATCAGCATGCAGTGATTCAGGTTTTTACTGTGGTGCATCATCAACCCCACACAGACTAACACAGGAAGATCTCAGTGACCTGGTTCGTGATTTGGACTTATCCAAGAACAAGGCACAATTTCTAGGGTCAAGACTCCAACAATGGAATCTTCTAGAAGAAGATGTCACAATTACTTTCTAACAAAAGCACCACCAGCAGTTGGAGCCTTTCTTCAGAAAGGAAAGGACTCTGGTATTCTGTTCCGATATTGAGGGCCTCATGAATGCCTTAGAAATCACTCATGACCCACAAGAATGGAGACTCTTTCTAGACTCTTTGAAACTGAGTCTTGAGGCTGTGCTTTTGCACAATGGAGACTGTCTTCCATCTATTCTATTCCTGAACAGCTGTGCAAGAGACAAGCAAAGAAATCTAAGAAGTAGTATATGACTTGAATTTTTACAGGTATTAACCATAGGCCTATTACTATTGGCATGCATTTCATGATGTAAACCATCCATTTATTGCAGATTATAAAAAACCTAGAGCCAAAATTAGAATTTGACTATCATATTCGTGTTGAACACATAGAAATTGATAGGGAATAACTAATTTTATTTCAGTAACATGACTTTTGTAAAACTTTGTTGACCAGTATAATTTTTCACAGAGACTCTACCAATTTACATTCCCATCAATAATACACATTCTTTTTTTCCATATCCTCACCAACACTTACAATTGCTTGACATTTTGATAGTAACCTCCTAGCCTGTGTAAGGTGAAATCTCATTATGGTTCTGATTTACATTTCAGTAATTATAAGCAATATAGAATATCTTTTCAGATAGCTATTGACCATCTGAACTTCTTTGGTAAAATCCCTTTATAGCTCTTTTGCTAATTTTTAAAATCAAGTTGTTTGTGCTCTTATTGAGTTGTTTATATATTTTGTATGTTAACCATTTATCTGATCTATGTTTTAAAAATACCTTCTTGTACACTATAGGCTGCCTTTTTGTTTCAATGATAGTTTCTTTCACTGTTCATAAGTATTTTAGTTTGATGTTGTCTTATTTGTTTATATTCTCTTCCTATTACAGATGGATCACAAAGATGTCACTAGGCTGATAATCAAAAAGCTCATGACATATTTGTTTATATGTATCTTCAAGTTTTACATTCAAGTCTTGAGTCCATTTTGAATTGATTCCAGCATGTGGTATAAAATAGTGATATAGTTTCATTATCTTGCATGTGATTGTCCAGTTATCCCTGCATCATTTATTGAAATGACTTTCCTTTCTCCACTGTATTCTCTTGGCTCCTTTGTCATAAATTAATTTTTTAAATATGTGTGGTTTTTTCCCAGGCCTTCATTTCTAGTCTATTGATCTGTGTGCCTCTCCACATTTTTGAAATGCAAAACTTTAGTGAATTTAAGAAACAAAACCGAAAGTGATATTGGTGTGTATAATTCTAAACTGATTTTCTTAGTTGTTAATCTCTAAATTACTCTTGTGAAATTTCAAATAACTTTCATTCACATACTTTATATTTATTACTCTAGCATCTTAACTTCATATTTTAATAACTGAGTATGTTTTGTTTTCCAGTAACAAACTTTAATTCCAAGAAAATATTGACTTCACTTAACCTTCACAGTTGCCTACTGCAGATGGGATTTAAAAAAAATTATCATATTAGTGTAGTTTCTCTTATTTGTTGACCATGGCTACATACAAATCTAGAAGCTTTAAGGACAGTTCATCTCTTTTATTAATCGAATTACTAAATTCATGGAGGAAACTCCGTCTCCTTTTACAGATTCCTTTTTTCCTGTACAACAAGAAAGGGAACAAAAAGATTGTTTTTTATCCTAAACAATAAAGTAGAACAAGTACAACTTATTTGTGTTTGGTAAACAAAACAGAGACATAATATAGTCTAGTAGGAGCTAATTGAACTGTACTCAACACAAAATGTTGCCATTTTCTCCAGTGACTATAAAGTTGCTCTGTCAAAGAGTGGATGATGTTATGGTCTTGTCAAGGAAATAAGTCATGGTTCTTACTTGGGGTGTTAATAGTGAAGCTCACTGTGTTTGGATTACAACATCAAAATCTAGATATCTTATAACACTTAATGTAAAGCAACACTACTCTGGGCCGAAATTACCTTCCGATTTGGCTACAGTTTATACTCAACACTAATTGCTAATATTTGTCATTTCACAGTTTATTGATCGGTTGTTCTTTGTTGCTTATTAAGATATGATCTGTCAAGTATTTGCCAATATACTCAGTTGTTGAAAGTTAAAAGAAATTCCCTTAGAAAATTGCAGAAAATGTGGCTCACAATTATAAAGCTGGGTCTCATTATCTGAAAAGCGGGTCTGTAGATTTCTAATGACTTTACTCTCCTATATTCTGTTGTTTTGTTAGGGCTTTTATAATCAGTGTCTTGCAACTGTATATAAATTCAATAACTAACTTAACCTTTGTGTTATTTTTCACTCATAGTTTTTCTTAGGTATTTAATCTGGCCATTTCCCGGAGACACTAATTCATTGCTATTCTCCTCAGTAAGCATTTTTAAAAAATATTTATTTATTTATGCATACAAGCTGGGGTACAGGCCAGAGTTGTGGGGTGGCGAGAGGGTTCAACAGAGACAGAGTGGGGAGCATAACAGGCAGATGTATGGAAATACACTGCTGAGGGGAGCAGCGGGCAAGGCAAGAGAGGTCTGCCACACCATGTGGAAATCTCCCTGGCCGGGTGTCAAACTCGTGTTGCCAGTGCTGACATCTCCACAGCTCAGTGCTTAACCGCTGCTCCACCAGGGAGGACAAGTAAGGATTTATTAAGGGTAAATTGTGTATATGATTCTATGTACCAGGCTTTCTATTGCTTAATTGTATTTTATAGACGTAACCTAGGTTTTGGTTAGTCCTAAATTCTTCAAACAATATTGTTAATACAAATTATATTTTTAGTCATGTCCCCAAATTAAAATAACAAAATATATAAATAAATAAAATTAAAAACAACTCTTCATTTTCCTTTAAACCAGAAACCCTTCTTTTAGAAATTTATTCTGAATTTTTTTTAAAAGACTTATTTATTTATGCATACAAACTGGGGTATAGGGCAGGGATGTGGGTTGTGAGAGACAGAGTGGGAAGCAGGACAGACAGACTGACTGAAGTACATTGCTGAGGGGAGCAGTAGACAAGGCGGGAGAGGTCTGCTTTGCCATGTGGGAATCTCCCTGGCTGGTATCGAACTCGTGCTGCAGTGGCTGCTGATATCTTCATAGGCTGAGACTTAACCCCTTGTGCCACCAGGGAGGCCCATGTATTCTGAATTATTTAATCACATGGTGATAAAACTATCTACATCCTTAACACTTCATGCCTCTCCGTGATAGGCCTCAACAAAATGTGGGTCCAGGGACTCTCTAGGAGAAAGAATTCACTATAAAGTGTTCACTAGAACAGGAAGGATTTACTGAGGACTTTTACTCAAGCACAAGGGACATAGGACTGGAAGAAATAATTTCTGACCTGATTTTTTTAAAGGAGCTAGGAAGAGGTTTTTGAAGACATGGATTTACCAAGGCGGGGCTAAGGGAGTGGTGTGGTAGCGTGCTCTAATTGGGCTATCGTGGGGCATGTGCAGATGGGTTACATACCCCTTCATGTATTGCAAGTTTCATTAGATCTAAAATCTCCACCAGGGGTATGTAGTAGCATTTAGTGAGACCCTGGCCACTCTTGCTATGCATGCAGGATGACTGAAACTTCTTTCCCCAGGAAACTTGAAACAATCTCTAGTCTGTATATAGCAACTTTTGTCTAAGTGTGTCACCTCTGGTCATTCTGGTGGGCCAAGAGTTTGACCAAGATGTTAGGCAGGACCTGCCAGCTCAAAAATCTAGTTGACCTGTTCAAACAAGACATTGGCCAACATAGGATATTGGGAAACTCTTATCCTACTGGCTTACAATATTGTTCACTAAGACTTTCCTCATCTCAACGTTAATGATCTAAAAGTTTAGTTCCAAGATACAAATGTTACTTAGATTAAATATGTTTTGTTCTATAAAAGACCATCAGAGCTAATCTCATAATATCATACATCTCTATTTTGTTTCGTCTACACAAGATGTCCAAGTCTGCTACATCTTTCAATATCAGCAGATTTCTATCCTCATTCTTTTCTGCACACTTTATAACTTGATTTCGGATCTGACAACTCCTTAACTCCTCAAACTTTCTCTATATTCTTGGAACACGTATCAATAGTGAAATGTCTGATTGTACAATTTTCTAGGCCCATTCATTATAACAAAATGCTACAAATGATGTGGCTTCAACAACAAAGACATTCATTTTTCGTAATTTTCAAGACTAGAGATTGAGATCAAGGTGTGATTAGTTTCTTCTTAAGCCCCTTCTTTAGCTTTTATGATTATTGTCTTTTTGTACCTTCACATAGCCTTCCAACTGTAACTATGACCTCATACTTATTTTTACTTTTTTTATAAGAAAACAAGTCATATTTGATTAGAGCCCAACATAATGACCTCATTTTAACTTAGTTACTACTTTAAAGACCCTTTCTCCAAATATATTATTTATCTCGGATACTGGGAATTAGAAGTTCAATATATACATTATTGGGAGACAATACTCAGCACATAATACCTATATAACAATTTATTTTTTAAGTATTCCACTTATCTTTTCAGTAGTTCAAATCTAATTTTCTTCTAAAGACACTGTTTTCCCACAAGTTTTGTGTTTATTTATTTTAAAGGTGGTTTTGATATAGAGTTGTATAACTCTATGCACCAGAGACTAGAAGTAGAGAAATTATCTTTCTCTCCATGGCAGACTTTATCATTAACAAAATTTTAGATCACTATTGTAATTTTGCATAGTACTCTCTTTGACATTCAACTCTAGAATCCACATTTTAGAAGACTGCCTGCCAATAGTAATGACTAATTGACCCTGACATTTGACCTCCAGAAGTGAAAGAGAATAAAATGTGTTGTTTTAAGTCACTAATTTGTGGTAATTCACTATAACACCAATGATCAACTAATAAAACATCTATTCTAGCTTTTGAGGTTCACACTATTTGATACCACACTTCTGTCTCCTGAACATTGTTCTCTTCTGTTACGGTGTACCCCCTTCTACCTATATGTGGTTATCCCTTTCTTTGGCATAGGATTTTTTTTTAAAGATTTATTTTTATTTATACATACAAGCTGGGGTACAGGCCAGAGGTGTGGGGTGGCGAGAGGGTTCACCAGAGACAGAGTTGGGAGCAGAACAGGCAGATCAGTAATACACTGCTGAGGGGAGCAGCGGACGAGGCAGGAGAGGTCTGCCTCACCATGTGGGATTCTCCCTGGCTGGGCGTCGAACTCACGTTGCACGCTGCCGACACCTCCACTGAGCACTGTGCAACTGCTGCGCCACCAGGGAGGCCCTCTTTGGCATAAGATTTGATCACTTATCACTTAATTGATAGTTTTTTATTTTTGTATTGATTCCTTTATTTTGCAACCCATTAACCTTTCTCTAATGTCATTGGTATGCTACATTATTATCTGTCATAAACAAATTTATTTACTTCAAATTCTTTTTTTTTTCCTTAAAATAAAACTCACTGAACTAGTGACTACAAAAACTGTCTTCATTTTCTTGCCTCCTGTCTCTGAAGAGCCAACTCCATTAGGCTTTCATTGTTACCTACTCTTCCAGGTAGCATTTCTCATAGTCATGAATATGTCCATGTCTCTAAGTTTCTGAATTCTAAATTTGTATTTGTTAGATGACTCAGTTTACTGACAGCATTTTACTCTGTTCTGCTTTTTATTTGAATACTTTCTTCAATAGTTTTTGGCTTTTCTTTCTCAGTATTTGGCCAGAGCTCAGTTCTTAGTCTCCTTCTCCTTCTTTTCCTTCCCTTTTCCTCTTTCTTCCACTTCCTTTCTTTTTCCTCCAGTTCACCTCACTTTCTCTTCCTCCCTGCCCCTCTTCTCTTTCCCTTACCCAATTTTTCTGCATATATTCTCTCCCTAGGTTAGTTACTTTTCAAAGGAAATTATTCTAGCACCTGGTAAGGGGTAGAGGGCAATAGAAAAATTGTGTATTGGATGAAGAGGGAACTTGACATTACCAATGATTAGAAAGTGTTAGTAATTTTGGATAGGTAGTGTTAGGAATGCCAGACTTTCCAGAATGACATTATATTTTACAATTTTGCAAATAATTTCTTTGCAATTGTAAATGATTGTCCCACATCAAAATAACTTGAAAATGTCCCAATTCATGAGACATTAATGTTAGTTAAAAGCCAATTTAAAGTTACGTAACTCTGGAAAATGACTCCATATTTAATTTTTTTTTTTTGTAGAATTTTAGTGTAAATTAACAGTCTCGGGGAAGTAGTATTACATATGATGAGGAAAGAAAACACAGTAATTTGTTGTTCTTGTCTTCTTTTTTTGAATCCTTATGAGGAGAGAATCATGGTATAGATGATAATGATAATGTTACTTTCAGATTTTAATAGACCAATGAGTTATTGTTGCTTTTCAAGTTAATTTTACATTTCTTTCATTAGCATTAATAATAGTCTATGTAATTTATTCAAATATGTTGTTATAAATTATTTCAAAATATCAAACAGAAACAAAAGGTCTTGATATTTTCAGGGTAATTATAGACTGACTTACTCAACTATGACTTGTTTACACTTAGGCATATACAGTATAGCCATGTCTGAATATTTGATATTTAAATGTACATTATATGGCACATAAATTATCTTAATTTATTCTTTATATTTATTAGGATATAATAGATATCTAAAAACTACATGTATAGTAGGTTATGTTGATTGTAAATTTTCTTTTAGAATACAACAAGGGATCTTAAATGTGTACTTCAATAGGTTATAATAATGGGTGTGTTGAAATCACAGTCATAGGTTATCTCACATTCCTGGGGCTTACAAGATCAATATCTATTGACTGACTTTTTTTCTTCTTTCTGTTCTAACCTAAATTCATACTTTTAACTGTCTAGTTGAAATTTCCACTTAGGTTTCTAATAGGTATCAGAAATGCAAATTTATATGTTTGTAAACCCCTAACTTGTCCCCCAAGCTCCCATCTATAGAATGATTTCATTATTGACCTAGTTCATACAAGAAAAACCTAGAATTGACTTTTGATTCTGCACCCTCAGTGTCCTCATCCATTATTTAGCATTTTTTTCTTCTTTCTCTTTTCAGCATCTCAACATTTCCCAATTTCTTCTTCTAGTTCCTTTATTATACCTTGACATTTGAGAGAGTAATAGATTTTCTTTTTCTCTACTCTCTCCATTGGTATCCAATCTGGATCCTGGATTTCTGGAGTCTGGGAGTCCAGGATAACCTTCATCTCCTTTCTTTGAATCCAGAACTGAGTGACAAGAGCATTTATGACAGTTTTGGAGAGCAATTGACATCAGAGTATAAAAACTAAGACTCTTTTGTTTAACAAAGTATTAGAGATAGGCCAAGAAGCTTACCATATTTCTTATACATAGCTCATTAGACTCTGAACTTTCTAGTTAGAATTTTTCCCCTTCCTCCCTCCCTTCCTTTTCTCCCTCTTTCCTTTTTCCTAGCTCCTTCTCTTTTTTCATCTCTAATATGAAATCTTTCTGCTGCTTCATTCCAGAAAATCAAAACAAAACAAAGCAAGAATATTGGAATAATTGATCACTTGAACTTAAGTGGAGAAGATCAGTCAGTAACTACCAGTGGGTGGAAGACAGTACTTTATTCAATAAATATAATTGAGCTTCTGACATTTGAAAAGCATTTTTCTGTTGCCGGAGATACAGCAGTGAACTGCATTGTATTTTTACCTTGATGAGTTAATAAATACTAAAACAATTCAAAAAACAATAAGAAAAACTTAAGAGTATCTGGCAGGGATGGGTGTGGGGGAATGCTTTTTAGACAGAGTTTACAAAATGCCTTTCTGAGAAGATAACTGGCAGATAACTGAATGAAGAGGAGCTACCTATATTAATTTAGAGGAAAGAACTTTATAGGCAAAAGGATCAGGATAGTTGTGTTTAAGAAGAAAATAAAACTCACTGCATAGAGCCAGTCTATGGAATAGAATGGAAGAAGAAAAATCAGACTATAGCACATGATACTTGTTTTAGGTTTTGGCACAGAGTTTGAATCTGATTCTATATGTGATAGAAAGCTACTAGATGGTTTTAAGAGTGGAAAAGTCTCTGTGTGGAAAGTAGCCTGAAAGAGAACATTAATGATTGAGGGGGAACCAGTTGGAAGGCTGTCACAACAGTTCAGTGAGAACAAATGATGGTTTTGTTCTAACATGTTACCATTGCCCAGTGTATAAATGGCAGAATAGGAAGCCTTTATGGATTAACAAGATTTTAGGGGACTAGAAAGTGAGAAAAGATGTGCATGGAGTTTGGGGATTGGGATGTGCTCCCTAAAATCCTAGGTAGGAGCTGCCTCATGGGCACACATAGGAGTAAAAGGTCCAACTTTTGGACTCCCCGGTGGAGCAACAGATTAAGTCACAGCACTATGAAGCTCGCAGCACTATGAAGCTATCCAGAGCCAATATAGCATGAGTTCGATACCTGGCCAGAGAGCTTCACACATGGCACAGCAGACCTCTCCTGTCTCTCCCGCTGCTCCCCTCAGCAGTGTATTTCAGTCAATCTGCCTCTTCTGCTCCCCACTCTGTCTCTGGTGGATACTCTCAACCCCTGCATACACACACCGCTGGCCTACACCCCAGCTTGTATGCATAAATAACTATATATTTTTTAAAGGTCCAACTTTCCTTTTGAGAATCAGGAGCAGGTACAGACGTCAATGTAATAAGATGAAGTAAGCACTTCTGAGTCTCTACCCAGAGTGGATTTCATATGAATTATAAAACTTTGAACCCAAAATAAATATTTTCTGAATTACATGGAGGGAACTCTATCAAAAGATGATGGACTATGCAATCTGATGTTAAAGGTTAGTGGGTTATTTTGCAAAGCATTTATCTGGATTGTTGAAATGCCAACCACTGGAATCCTTGTCATTGTAATATTTTAGACATGACATGAATGATACATGTTCTTTTATGAGACCTGTCACGTCTCTGGAAACTTGATTGAAATTCATGAACTCGTCAAGTTCTATTCCAACTTGGATGGGAATAAAGTAGTGTTTAGCTAAACTCTGCAGACCTGGCATCTGGGTTAATGCACATCATCGAATAGAAGTCAGGTAGTCAGTCTCCAATCAGTGCCAGTTGTCAGATTCCTGGCGGCTAAGAGGTGTCTTGGAATTACTTTTATACAGCTTTGACTTTCCCGACTTCCTAACATTGTAGAAATGGAAGAGAACATGTCAGGGAAGGTTATAGAATAAGTATCAAAAGTTCTTTCTCCATTAGTGGAATATAAGTGATAAAATATGAGAACAGAATGAGCATAGATCCAGGACTCCCAGCATCTTGGAAAATATTCACAGTGGATCACTCTGTCAAAGGTTAATGATTTAGGTGTCAGGTAAAATAAGTGCTAATAGATGGCATTATTTTGGATACTCAAGTTTATTTCTAGTAAGGGTGCTATTCAAGAAATGTGTAAAGCTTTTTATGTATTTGGAGTTTCAGTCAATAAACACATAGCTGGAATCCAGATGTTCTTGCGGCTGGTAGGTTGACAGCAGTTTTCAGTGTTGGATTTAAAATGAGTATAACTCACTTTTGTTAAAACAGCTTTCATTTGTCATGGGTTGAAACTCTTTATGTTATCACTATTAATTTAAACTTTTTTCAACAACCCCAAGGCAAACCTTGCCACCTTTCAGAGATATTGATAGAAAAAGGAGTTAGTATTAAGGACTTTTGAGAGATGTGGTATGGTTGGTTTAAGCATATTTAAAAGGCATTTATAAGAATGTGAGAAATGGCTGAAGTTTTACTGTATTTCATAATTTTTGGGAGTTAACATTGGTTTGTAGTGTTGTATATGATTCAGAGATACAGGAACATGACTTTAAAATTTTAGAACACAGCGAAGAAACAGTGCTGAGACTCATTGCTTGCTATTGGTTATAATGTAATTCTAGATGTACAAGTCCTCTGAGGTAATTTATGGAACCAGAGTTGAGAAGGAATTTCACTGAGCCGGTATTATGAATTTTTCTGAAGCAACAAACATTTCTGAATTTAATTTACTAATTCCAACAAGTACTGATATTAGATTGAAAGGACTGGAAGTAGAATGGTATCAGGAAGCTGATGGGAGAAAAGAAATGCAACAGTCACAGACAACCTGACATCTTGCTGGGATACACCACTCAGCCACTCATTGAGTTAGTGCTGTCGTGGACTAGCCCAGGCCCGTAAGAATTCAGTGCAGAGAACTCTCTATAAAGTGTCAGCTAAGATGATTGTCTTACTTATTTTCTGTTACCAATGTCAGATTGATCATAGTACTGGGTGGTAAATCTTGGTGCCTATAATCAATATTTAATGTTTCTCTAGAATGATTAAAGAGAATATAGGTGTTACTGGCCCCATTCTCAGGCAGTGCTTTTTAATGAAGCACTGAGATTTATCTGGAAAGGCCAAAAGGATGAGAGAGAGAGAGAGAGAGAGAGAGAGA